>CAUYLG010025463.1:0-29645 GCA_963573385.1 Cacajao melanocephalus
CTGTGTTTCCTATGAGCTGGTAGATGGAGAGGGTGGTATTGTAGGGCTGCACCACCGTGTCTGACACCTTGGGTGAGGGCACCACAGTGAATGTGTTCATGATCCTGTCTGGGTACTCCTCCCAGATCTTGTTGATGAGGAGGGTACCCATCCCAGACCCAGTCCCCCCACCCAGGGGGCCCTGGCCACTTTGCTGCTTTATTTTGTGTTTTTAAATATACTTCTGGATTCGACATGCTGTTTCTTAATTTTATGTTCAGATACCTTTGTGTTAGCTACTATATACCTAACAAGTGTTTTATTTATTTAAAATGTTTCGATTAATAGAGGGCCAGGCGAGGTGGCTCATGCCTGTAATCCCAACACTTTGGGAGGCCGAGGCAGTTGGACCATGAGGTCAGGAGTTCGAGACCAACCTGACCAACATGGTGAAACCATGTCTCTACTAAAAATACAAAAATTGGCTGGGTGTGGTGGCACACACTTGTAATCCCAGCTACTCAGGACGCTGACACAGGAGAATTGCTTTAACTGAGGAGTTGGAGGTTGCAGTGAGCTGAGATTATGCCTTCAGAGGTGTTGGGGTTCAAATATAAACACTCTCTGGCCCCTCCTGTACTCTCTTGGGCCTCACAAGTGGGTTAGGAAAGACTGTTCCAAGAGTGGGTATGTCAAGCATTGATGGAAGGGAAGGTAAAGGAAAAGTTGAACAAATTAAATCCTAGATTAGAGTTAGTCTGAGTTCGGAGAAATCAGTTCAGGTTTCAGTGAGCAGTAACCCTCTTCACCAAAAAAAAAAAAAAAAAAAAAAGACAAAGGAAAGAAAGAATTCTGAATTCTGATGTTTGATGATAAAGCACAACTATTTGCTTTTACCCCTTCCACGAAGAAATGAAACGCTTTGGGAAGACATACCAAGAGATTCAGGAAGAACAAGGCAAGGTAAGTGCTGTGGTTTGAATGCCTCCTCCAAAACTCATGTTGAAATTTGCCATTGTGATGGCATTAAGAGGTGAGACCTGGCCGGGCATGGTGGCTCATGTCTGTAATCCTAGCACTTTGGAAGGTCGAGGCGGGTGGATCACCTGAGGTCAAGAATTTAAGAACAGCTGGCCAACATGGTGAAACCCCGTCTCTACTAAAAACACAGTAATTAGCCAGGCATGGTCTCGGGCACCTGTAATCCCAGCTATTTGGGTGTCTGAGGCAGCAGAATCACTTGAATCCTGGAGGTGGAGTTTGCAGTTAGCTGAGATTGCTCCACTGCACTCCAGCCTGGGCAACAAAAGTAAAACTCCCATCTAAAAGAAAAGAAGGGAGGGGAGGAGAGAGGAAGGGAGGGGAGGGGAGGGGAGGAAAAGAAAAGAAAAGAAAACAAAGTAAAAGAAAAAAGAAGAGGTAGGGCCTTTAAGAGCTGATTAGGTCATGAGGCCCCTGCCCTCTTGAATGGATGAATGTTGGTTTCTGGAGAGTAGGTGGGTTATCCGGGCAGTGGGCTTCTGATAAAAGGGTAAGTTCAGTTTCCATCCCCTCTTGTGTGCTGTGCACGCTTGCCCCTCTACTATGGCATGGCACTGAAAGAAGGCCCTCACAAGTTGTGGCCCCTTGATCTTAGACTCCTCAGCCTCCAGAACTGTGAGCTAAATAAACTTCTATTCTTTTTTCTCTTTTCCTTTTTTTTTGGATGAAGTCTCGCTCTGTCACTCAGGCTGGAGGGCAGTGGCGGGATCTTGACTCACTGCAACCTCCGCCTCCTGGCTTCAAGCAGTTCTCCTGCCTCAGACTCCTGAGTAGCTGGGCCTACAGGTGTGCTCCAGCACACCCAGCTAATTATTGTATTTTTAATAGAGACATGATTTCACCTTGTCGGTCAGGCTTTCTCAAACTTCTGACCTCGTGGTCTGCCCACCTTGGCCTCCAAAAGTGCTGGTATTACAGGCGTGAGCCACTTGCTCTTGGCCTTAAACTTTTATTTTTTATAAATCACCCAGTGTGTAGAATCTGTTATAGCAGCAGAAAACAAAAAGGAGTTTAGATGTTTTACTCTTATTTAATAAAAATGACGTGAGTCACATGTAGAAGACAGTCTTCCTTCTCAGGATCCTACAACTGCCCTATAACCAGTAGAAAAACAGAGACACCCAAGATTTTTGTTCCCACCTTTATTCAGGCTCCACTGAAGGACCTTCAAAGGGGTTGGGGTCAAATATAAACACTCTCTGGCTCCTCCTATGTTCTATTGGGCCTCACAAGTGGGTTAGGAAAGACTGTTCCAAGAGTGGGTTCCAAGAGTGGGTGTGTCAAGCCACAGAAGCATGTCCTGGCCAGACACAGTGGCTGAAGCCTATAATCCCTGCACTCTGGGAGGCTGAGGTGGGCCGATCAGCTGAGTTCAGGAGTTCAAGACCAGCCTGGTCAACATGGTGAAACCCCATCTTTACTAAAATACAAATGTTAGCCAGGCATGGCAGCATGCACCTGTAATCCCAGCTACTGGGGAAGCTGACACAGGAGATTCATTTGAACCCAGGAGATGGAGGTTGCCGTGAGATGAGATCATATCACTATACACCACTCCAGCCTGGGCAACAGAGTGAGGCTCCATCTCAAAAAAAAGTGAGGCCAGGCATGGTGGCTTGGCCAGGTGTTGTGGCTCACTCCTGTAATCCCAGCACTTTGGGAGGCAGAGGTGGGTGGATTACTTGAACTAAGGAGTCAGAGAACAGCCTGGGAAAGCAACATGGTGAAACTCCATCTCTGCAAAAAAAGACAAAATTTAGCTGGGCTTGGTAGCATGTGACTGTAGTCCCTTCTACTTGGGAGGCTGAGGTGGGATGATCAGTTGAGATTGGGAGGCAGAGATTGCAGTGAGGTGAGATTTCCCTACTGCACCCCAGCCTGGGTGACAGAGAGCATGTCTCAAAAAAAAAAAATACAGAAGAGAGAGTTCAGAAACAAACCCAAGAATATAAAGGGGAGTGCTTTGGGGTGTGGGATATTCTATATCTTGACTGTTGTGCTAGTGTCACAATTACATACATTTGACAAAAACTCGTTGTACACTTCAAATGTGTATATACTATTCTATGAAAATTATACCGTAATAAGTTGTTTTTCACTTTTAAAAAAGACTTCTTAAGAAACCAAAATAGTAGTAGGAAGTAATTTACTTTCATAAACCTATGACATATCACATAGAGAAAATTAGGTTCAGAAAGTAAAAATTAGCTCAGCGTGAGAAAGTGAAAAAATCTGCCCTGCCATTCATCTGGTGGAGTTTGTAAGTCAATGTGATTCATGATACCATTCTGCATTGTGAATATTTTGGTGTGTTTTATCACACTGCCTTTTTTTATTTGTTTGTGTGTTTGTTTTTGAGACCTAGTCTGGCTCTGTTGCCCAGGCTAGAGTACAGTATTGCAATATTGGATCACTGCAACCTCTGCTTCCTGAGTAGATGGGAATACAGGTGCCTGCCACCATGCCTGGCTAATTTTTTTTATTTTTAGTAGAGATAGGGTTTCACCGTGTTGGTCAGGCTGTTCTCGAATTCCTGATCTCAAGCAATCCACCTGGCCTCCCAAAAATCTCACGCTGAGATTACAGACATGAGCCTGCTTTTTCAGTCAATAGTTTCCTTTTTTTTTTTGTATCAACTTAGTCATATTTTTCAGATTTTCCTTATGAAATGACTTGTATAAAGAATAATGCAGGCCAGGCATGGTGGCTCATGCCTGTAATTCTAGGACTTTGGGAGGTGGATCATTGGAGATCAGGAGTTTGAGACTAGCCTGGCTAACATAGTGAAACCCTGTCTCTACTAAAAATACAAGAGTTATCCAGGAGTGGTGGTGCATGCCTGTAATCCCAGCTACTCCAGAGACTGAGGCAGGAGAATTGTTTGTACTTGGGAGGCAGAGGTTGCAGTGAGCCCAGATCGTGCCAGTGCGCTCCAGCCTGGGTGACAGAGCAAGACTTCATTTCAGGTTGCGGGGGTAAAAAAAAAGGTAAGGAACTCTTTTTTGTTGAGACAGAGTCTCCCTTTGTCAACAGGCTGGAGTGCAACCTCTGCTTCCTGGGTTCAAGCAATTCTCCTGCCTCAGCCTCCTGAGTAGCTGGGATTACAGGTGCATTTTACCCACCTGGCTAATCTTTTGTGTTCTTAGTAGAGATGGGGTTTCACCATCTTCGCCAGGATGGCCTCTATCTCCTGATCTCGTGATCTGCCCGTCTCGGCCTCCCAAAGTGCTGGGATTACAGGTATGAACCATCACACCCAGCCCCTTATGTTTTTAAAAACAACTTTATTGAAATAGAGTTGCCATAGCATACAACTTCCCCATTTAAGACATCCAGTTCAGTGGCTTTTAGGATATTCACAAATCCTTTCTTTTTGTGTGTATGTACCACACTTTCTTGTCCATTCATCTGTTGATGGATACTTAGGTTGATTTCGTTTTTCGGCTGTTGTGAATAGTGCTGCAGTAAACATGGGAGTGCAGATATGTGTTTGATATACTGAGTTTCTTTCTCATGGGCGTGTACCCAGCAGTGTGATTGCTGAATCATATGGTAGTTCTGTTTTCAGTGTCTTGAGGAGCCTCTATGTAGTTTTCCATAGTGGATAGACTATTTTACATTCTCAGCAATAGTGTTTGAGTGCTCCTGTTTCTCTGTGTCCCTGTCAGCATTTGCTGTTTTCTGACATTTTGATAATTGGCATGTTAATTGAGGTTAGATGATATTTTATTGTGGTTCTGATGTGAATTTCTGTGATGTTAAACGTGTTTGCTTTTACCTGTTGGCCATTTGTATGTTATCTCTTGGAAAATATCTGTTGAGATCTATTATCCTTTTTTTTTTAACTTCCTCTAACATGGATTATAGGAAACAATTTTTTTTCCCAGTGCTGTCCTTTGTCGCCCAGAATGGGGGTGTGGGGTTAGTGGGGCTTGGGTTCCACAGTGGGGGCACTGCTGCCTCGGCTGGTTAGTCCATTCATCACTGCAGTAGGACCCCAGCCTCGCCCCTGCACCCTGCGCAGCCAGGACGGCCCGCCCCTGGGTGCCAGTGCTGGAGGGAGGTCACCACGGGACACGTGGACTGGGGCTGAGCCAGTTATTGCCTGAGCGCGATGCGGGCAGCGAGAAGCCAGTGGGCCAAGTATTGCACTTAGAAAACCATCCTCAATGCATCGCGGGCCATCTCGAGGGCGGGGGGAGGGGGAGGAGGGGGGAGGGGGAGGAGGTGGGCGGCTCCTCTGGGCCACCCCATCCCTGTTTTACAGCTGGGTGAATTGAGGAATCGAGGTGAAGGGAGCCCCCTCCCACTCGAGGCCACCGCCGGGGTCAGGGGTGACTGGGGTGGGCTCAGGGCTCGGAGGGGGATGACCAGGGGCTCTGAGGGGCTGCCCTGCTGGCCAGGCTGGTCAGCCTGACTAACATTACCTACCTCTCCTCTGCGGCTTCTGGGCGGGCTGGTGGCTGGGACAGCACAATGGCATGGCTTTGGTCTAGCTGACGGCCCCGCCCCCAGCCCACCTGGGCCCGAAGAGTGGTTGGCGAGGGTCACAAGTTGGACTAGAGCCGCAAGGGCTTGGAGTCCTGTGGGTCCAGGCGGCTGGAGGGGCTGGGTGAGGCCACGTTCCTGTGGTTCGGGCTGGGTGTGGCATGGCGCTGCGGGCTGGTGTGTGGGGGGAGTGGGGCCACGCGGCCACGGCTTTTGCCTATTTTTTAATAGGAGTATTTGGGATTTTTTTTTTTATTCTTATGTATTCTGGTTATTAATGCCTTGTTGGTGACTGGTTTGAAAAAATCTCTCATTCTATGGGTTGTCTCTTCATTTTGTTTCTCTATTTGCTTGTTTGTTTATTTGTTTATTCATTTTAGACAGATTCTCATTCTATCACCCAGGCTGGAGTGCAGTGGCATATCAGCTCACTGCAACCTTCGCCTCCCAGGTTCAAGCCATTCTCCTGCCTCAGCCTCCCTAGTAGCTGGGGAATACAGTCACCCGCCACCATCCCTGGCTTATTACTTGTATTTTAGTAGAGTCAGGGTTTCACTCTGTTGACCAGGCTTGTCCAGAACTCTTGACCTCAAGTGATCTGCCCACCTTGGCCTCCCAAAGTGCTGGGATTATAGGCACGAGCGACCACACCTGGTCCACCTTGTATATTTTTAATTTTAATTAATTTTTTTTTTCTGTGCAAAAGCTCTTTAGCTTGATGTAACGCTATTTATCAGTTTTTGGATTGGTTGCCTGTGCTTTTGAGGTCTTAACTAAACAAATCTTTGCCTAGACCAGTGTTCTAAAGCATTTCCCCAATGTTTTCTTCTAGTAGTTTAGTATTTTCCTGTCTTCTTTTTTCTGAGATGAAGTCTTGCTCTGTCGCCCAGGCTGGAGTGCAGTGGCTGGATCTCAGCTCACTGCCACCTCCATCCCCTGAGTTCAAGCAATTCTCCTGCCTCACTCCCGCCTGGGCTGCTATTACAGGTTTGAGCCACCATGCCTGGCCTGTAGGTTTTTTACATGTCAGTTTTGAATTAATTTTGATTTGACTTTTTTTTAAGACAGAGTCTTGCTCTGTTGCCCAGGTTAAAGTGCAGTGGTGTGGTCTTGGCTCACTGCAACCTCTGCCTCTCGGTTCAAACAATTCTCCTGCCTCAGCCTCCCAAGTAGCTGGGATGACAGGTGCCTGCCAACACACCTGGCCAACTTTTTGTATTTTTAGTAGAGACGGGGTTTCACCATGTTGGCCAGACTGGTCTTGAACTCCTGACCTGTAATCCACCCGCCTTGGCCTCCCAAAGTGCTGGAATTACAAGGGTGAACCACCATGCCCAGGCTCCTTGAATTTTATATATGGTGAAGCATAGAGGTCGAGTTTTATTTGTCACATGTAGATATCTCTCATTTTCCCAGCACCACTTATTCAAGACACCGTCTGTTCCCGAAGGTGTGTTCTTGGTGCCTTGGTGAAGAACCAGTTGGCTATAAATGCACGGATTCATTTCTGGGTTCTTTATTGTGTTCCATTGGCCCATGAAATCCTTCCGTTTCAATATTATAGTCAATACTTTCCCGTGTCCATCCTGTCAAACTTGCTGTGTTTGGGCCAGGCAGGGCCGGTAGGACCCAGAACTTGATGTGGACTGGTGAGGCCAGAGCCTCTTTAGGCTGCTTAAGAAATCTGCACTCAGGTCTTTGGTCTTTGCTCTGCAGGGAGGACCAAATCCCCATCAATGACCCCACAAAAACACTTAGGGAAACCACCGTGTGAAACAGCTTTAGAAATAGAATCTGCGTCAGATCCAACATTTCTTCACACTCAGGACTGCACCCCTGGGACACCTGAGCAGGAGGAACCAGAAGAGCACCTTCTTCACCTGCGTGTCCAGGTCTCCTTTGGGTCACCGAGGGCATTCCAGCAGGGTTCAGAGACAGCTCAGTAGGTCGGCAGACACAGGAGCAGGTGGCCTGGGACTCAGAGGAGCGGTTAGAGTTGGAGGAGAAGGTCCCCACTGGCTGCTGCTTTGCTGCCACAGTGGAGAGCAAGGGGAAGAGAAGAGGCTTGCCTGCCTCCCGCCCTCCCCTAAGGGGCCTGCCCTGACTTTCTCGCCCAGAGCTTCGCAGTGTTCCTGATTCACACCGAGAGGAAGGGAGTCCAGTCATCTGGAGTGCTGTTTGGGTACTGGCTTCTCTGCTTTGTCTTGCCGGCTACCAGCACCACCCAGCAGACCTCCGGAGGGTAAGTGGGGGCATGTGCCACCCCAGAAACCAAAATGCTGGCTCAGGCCTTGGGTCCCATCCTTCCTCCTCCCATTTCCACATGTGACTTATTCTCCACTCAGCGACACACACAAGCCCGGCACTTACACTCTAGAGACAAAAAATCCACTTGTGCACCTGGAAGTACCCATCATCCCATACTTTACATATCAACACAATTTCCTCCACATCACATGCTCCACTTGCACTCAGGGCACACATTTAATTCACCGATTCATACATCATACAAGCACATGCATTCATGTGCATATCACAACCTGGGTACAGACACTCCCGTGTGCACGCATTCCCCTACATGCATGCCTCCCTCATCTCATGCATGCACCCTCCCCGTGTTCCTACACGTCAATATGTACACGCTCATTCTGCACACCAACATTTCTGTTGTCCAGTTTGGGAAGCAGCAATTTTTTTTTTTTGAGACGTAGTCTCACTCTGGAGTGCAGTGGCACAATCTCGTGTCACTGCAACCTCCACCACTTGGGTTCAAGCAATTCTCCTGCCTCAGCCTCCCGAGCGGCTGGGATTAACAGATGCTTGCCACTACGCCCAGCTAATTTTTTGTATTTTTAGTAGGGACGGGATTTCACCGTCTTGGCCAGGATGGTCTTGATCTCTTGACCTTGTGATCCACCTGCTTCGGCCTCCGAAAGTGCTGGAATTAAAGGCCTGTGCTACCATGCCCGGCCAGCATTTTTCTTTTTTTTTTTTTTGAGAGGCTCCCTCTGTTGCCCAGGCTGGAGTGCAGTGTCATGATCTCAGCTCACTGCAACCTCTGCTTCCCTGATTCAAGCGATTCTCCTGCCTCAGCCTCCCGTGTAACTGGAATTACAGGCATGCAGCACTGCACGAGGTTAATTTTTGTATTTTCAGTAAGACAGGGTTTCACCATGTTGGCCAGGCTGGTCTCAAGCTCCTGACCTCTGTTGAGCTGCCCACCTCGGCCTCTCAAGGTGCTGAGATGACAGGCGTGAGCCACCACGCCCGGCCCAAGGACAAAATGCTAGGAATGGAGAACGGATTAGTGACTATCAGAATCGGGGGGGCGGGGGCTGGGAGAGAGACAGGTCTGTGTGCAAAGGGGCAACACAGCTGGGCATGGTGGCTCTTGCCTGAAATCACAGCACTTTGAGAGGCTGAGATGGGAGGATGACTTGAGTCCAGGAGTTTGAGACCAGCATGGGCAACACAGCAAGACCCCCCTCTCTACAAAAAATTTAAAAATTAGCTGGGTGTGGGTGGTACAATCCAGTGGTCCCAGCTACTTGGAAGGCTGAGGTGGGAGGATGAGGCCAGCCTGGGCAACTCAGTGAGACCCCATCTCTGAATAAATAAGTAAATACAAGGGCAACTGAGCCCTGTTAGTGCCTCAACTACGGTGATGAATCCACAAGCCTACGTGGTGAGAAACTCACAGAGTCTCACACACACACACCAGTGAGTACACGATACTGAATACTGCAGAACCCACGTGAGACTGGGGGAGGTGTGACTGGCTGCAATCCTGCCCGCAGGATCCTGCTTTACCACATGTTACTACCAGGGACAGCCAGGGAATGACACAGAATTCCTGTACATTCTTTGTTAGCACTGAATGTGACTCCACTGCAAACTCAACGAAAGTATCAATTTAAAAATCCCTTTGACACTGCCCAGCCTCCTTGGTTTCCAGCAGATGTCCCACCCCCACTTTCTGGGGGCAGAGAAGGCCCAATCTGTCTGCTCTGGGGACAGAGCCCACGTGTGGCTGCTCAGGCCTCTGATTCCAGAAAGCCTCAAAGCAGCCACAAAAGCTTAAAAGTACCTAAATTACTCAGTGCTAAAAATACGCACACACAGAGAACAAAAGGGTTGTCCCCATTCCTGTTTTCCTTGGAAGGCCAGGGGTCCTATTTGGCTTCCACAGTCAGGGGTGTCCACCCAGATCCTAGGCCCCCACTGCCCTGGGCAGCCACCGCCCCCGCTGCAATTTCCACATGAGCCTCAGGGCCTGAGTCTTGCTGGCTTTTCTGTTTTGGACAAAATTCTCTGAGAGACGATCACTTTGGGCTGGGGAATAACTCAGGCCTTCCTGAAAGGCCAGAGAGGGCTGTGCTGTGTGTGTGAACATGTGTGTCTATGTTTATGTATTTCCATGTATGTCAATGTGCATGTGACTGTACATGCATGTATGGCTGTGTGTGAGTATATGTGGCGTGCATTGCAGTGTGCACATGTGTGTTGATGTGTGTGCACATGTGTGTGTATGTGTACCTTGCAGGTTCATGTATGTGCATATGTGCACAGGCCCTTCAGGGAGGCAACGCTCGAGGCACGACTCAAGGCGAGGCTCTCCAAAAATAAAACTTAAGCGGGATGCTGCCCAGCCCTGGGCTGGCCTCCTAGCAAAAGGCTCATAGCCACACCCACATCTTAAACCCTCCTTGTGCAGAAAATCCCACTCTCTGCCAGGTACGGTGGCTCATGTCTGTAGTCCCAGCATTTTGGGAGGCAGAGGCCGGCATATCATGAGGTCAGGAGATCAAGACCAGCCTGATCAACATGGAGAAACCCTGTCTCTACTTTAAAAAAATACAAAATTAGCCGGGCATGGTGGTGCATGCCTGTAATCCCAGCTACTCGGGAGACTGAGGTAGGAGAATCACTTGAACCTGGGAGGCAGAGGTTGTGCTGAGCCGAGATAGTGCCACTGTACTCCAACCTGGGCAACAAGAGCAAAACTTTGTCTCAAAAAATGAAAGAAAAAAAGCGGGTGAGAAGATGGCTTTGGAGAAGGTACACTGATTTCAGCTGTGATGGCAGGTGTGCAGATGTCTGATGAGGGTCTCAGTGTCAGCAGATGGAGTTACCTGAAAACCAGAGTGGGGAAGCCGGCAGGATCCCTGGCAACCTCTGCAGGCCCCAAGGGAGTATGTCCTCCGTGTTAGCACCACTCGGAGAAGGAAGGAAGGTCTTTGAGGCTTTGCCATCCAAACCCTTCGCTATAGAAGGGGGCTGCCCGGGAGGCACCTGGCACCTTGCCCTGGGGTGTCCAGTGTCCACCAGGGGAATTCCTCCAGGTTCCTGGTCTTGTGACTCTGCAGATGACTCAAGCAGCACGGGGTGCCTGCATCTGGAGACACATGAGCCTGTGCCCTTTCCCATCTCTGAATTACTGACCTGTGTCATCTGGGGGTGCTGGGGAGCTGCACCGAGGCCATTCACATGCCTGTGGGGTCGCCCATCTGTAGAGACGACCTCTGTCATCCTACGGGTGTGAAAAGCTCATCCGTCCAGCCTGCAGGCCTTGCAGTGCCCGGCTTCTGGGGATTTCATTTTTCCCAGGGGCAGATCTCCATGTGGGCGGAACCTCTGCAGCATCAAATCTTACTCTTGCGTTTCGGCTTTTCTGCTCCTCAGACCTCCCGACTCCTCTCCTCCACCCACTCTTCGCCACCTGTGAGTGGCTCTGACTTTTAGGTGTTGAAACTGACATGGCACGTTTCTGTGTCATGAGTGGCAGGGCTAACCTTTATGGTTTTTTTCCCCTCTCCACCTTCCCTCTCACTCTGCTTAATCTTTTTATTTTCTCAAATACCATCTGATCTTCTGATCTCCCTCCAAGAGCTACATCTCAGGTCCCAGGTGAACTTTCTGAATGGCGTGGTCTGTGTGTGTGTGTGTGTGTGTGTGTGTGTGTGTGTGTGTGTGCATCTGGCTGCCTGCCAGGAAGAAACTGGTTTTGCTGCCCTGTGTCACTGTCATCTGAAAGTATTGCTGTCCTGGGGGAACTGCTCGCTAGAAATCCTCTGTGTGCCATGTGTGGTGTGAGCACTGCTGGTCCAAGCTGAGACCACAGACCACTTCAAAGATGCCACTGGCGGGTGAGGGGGTTTCCCAGTGTGGGGCTGAGCCTCGCATGGGAGGAACTCACAGACTGGCCCCAAGTGGGTTTTATATGTTGTTAAAATACATAACAGTGTAGTTTAGCTTACCCCACCCTAATATGTATTTCTTTCTTTTTTCTTTTTCTTGAGATGGAATCTCATTCTGTTGCCCAGGCTGGAGTTCAGTGGTGTGATCTCGGCTCACTGCAACCTCCACCTCCTGGGTTCAAGCAATTCTCCTGCCTCAGCCTCCCAAGTAGCTGGGATTACAGGTGCCCATGACCAAGCCTGGCTCAGTTTTTGAATTTTTTGTAGAGATTAAAAATTTTAGGGTTTCATCATGTTGGCCAGGTGAACTCCTGACCTCAGGTGATCTGCCCACCTCAGACTCCCAGAGTGTTGGGATTACACGGGTGAGTCATCACACCTGGCCTCTTTTCTTTTTTTTTTTTGACACAAGATCTTGCTCTATCACCCAGGCTGGAGTGCAGTGGTGCAATCACATCTCACTGCAGCCTTAACCTCCTGGGCTCAAGTGATCCTCCCACCTCAGCTTCTTGAGTAGCTGGGACTACAGACACACACCACCATGCCCAGCTAATTTCTATTTTTTTCATAGTGACAGGGTCTCCCTATGTTTCCCAGGCTGGTCTCAAACTCTTGAGCTCAAGTGATCCTTCCACTTCAGCCTCCCAAGGTGCTGGGATTACAGGCTTGAGCCACAGTGCCCAGCCCTTGTTTACTATTCAGAAGTTGGCAACTCTGTGGTGTTAATTACTTGTATATCACGTGCAAACAACAGCACTATCTATCTAGTTCCAGAAATTTTTCATCACCGGGAATGGGAACCTTCCCAGTTTAGTTTTGAAATGTCTTCCAAAGAGACTGCCCCTCCCGAGCATGTGGTTGGTCTTCCTTGCCTTGGCTGTCTTCCCTCATTCTGACTTTTTATTTTTGAGACAGGGTCTAACTTTGTCACACAGGCTGGAGTGCAGTGGTGCCATCTCAGCTCACTGTAGCCTCCAACTCCTGCACTCAAGCAATCCTCCAACCTCAGCCTCCCAAGGAGCTGAGATTACAGGCGCATGCCACCACACCCAGCTAATTTTTGTATTTTTTGTAGAGAAAGGGTCTCCCTATGTTGCTCAGGCTAGACTCAAACTCCTGGGCTCAAGCCATCCTCCCACCTCGGCCTCCTAAAGTGCTGGGGTTACAGGTATGAGCCACCCAGCCTCTTCCTGACTCTTAAAAGCAGCTTGCTGCTGGGCACGGTGGCTTACACCTGTAATCCTAGCACTTTGGGAGGCCAATGTGGGCAGATTACAAGGTTAGGAGCTCGAGATCATCCTGGCTAACACGATGAAAACCCATCTCTACTAAAAATACAAAAAAATTTAGCTGGGCATGCTGGCACACACCTCGGGAGGCTGAGGCAGGAGAATCGCTTGAACCTTGGAGGCAGTGGTTGCAGTGGTCAAAGATCGCACCACTGCACTCTAGCCTAGCAACAGAGCAAGACTCCATTTCCAAATAATAATAATAATGATAAAGTGGCTTGCTGGCACAGAAGCTTCCCAGCCATTGTGCATGGAGGCATTTCCTGTGAGCATCTACGTTTGCCCTGAAAAGAGACTTTGTGTGTAGTCTGAGTAAAGCCCCAAGGATATCGGCTCCGAAATTCATGGAAACTGTGCATTTTCCCTTATATGGGAAAGAAGTTGCAGAAGTGATTACAGGAAGGATCTTGAAATGGGAGGTTATCCTGGGTGTCCAGGTAGACCCTAAACATAATCACAAATGTCTTTATAAGAGTGAGATTTGGCCAGCATAGTGGCTCATGCCTGTAATCCTAGCACTTTGGAAGGCTGAGGCAGGAGGATGGCTTGAGGCCATGAGTTTGAGACCATCCTGGCCAACAGGGTGAAACCCCATCTCTACTAATAATACAAAAATTAGTGGGGTGTGGTGGTGGGTGCCTGTAATCCCAGCTACTCAGGAGGCTGAAGCAGGAGAATTGCTTGAACCTAGCAGGTGGAGGTTGCAGTGAGCTGAGATTGCACCACTGGGAGATAGAGAGAGACACTGCCTCAAAAAAAAAAAAAAAAAAAAAGTCCAGGTGTGGCGATTCACACCTATAATCCCAACACTTCGGAAGGCGGCGGCAGGTGGATCATGGGGTCAGGAGTTTGAGATCAGCCTGGCCAACAAGGTAAAACTCCATCTCTACTAAAAATATAAAAATCAGTCAGGCGTGGTGGCACATGGCTGTAATACCAGCTACTTGGGAGGCTGAGGAATGAGAATTGCTTGAACCCGGGAGGCAGAGGTTGTGGTGAGCTGAGATCATGCCATTGCACTTCAGCCTGGACAACCACAGTGAAACTATGCCTCCAAAAAAAAAAAAAAGGCGAGATTTGACAAATGGGGAAAGGCATGGGGAGATGGAGGCCGAGACTGGAGCCATGTGGGCTCAAGCCAGGGGATTCCTGGAGGCACAGAAGCTGGAGGAGGCAGGAAGGATTCTCCCCTGGAGCTTCCAGAGGGAGTACGGCCCCACCCACACCTTGCTTTCTGACCTCCAGGACCACAGAGAATCATTGCCACTGTTTTAAGCCACCAAATCCGTGTGACTTGTTACAGCAGCCACAAGCCACTCATACTGATGGCCAAAAGGACTGGGCTCTAATGACAGCATCCGTTCATCCCAGGATTTCAGTTGGTTTCTTGGGCCTAATACTTCTAAGAGAGGGAAAACCACACCTGGATTTTTCCTTCTCATCATTGCCCTGTATCTGTCTGGGAAAAGCATTCGCACAAACCACACTTCCCTCTTGAACTTGGGGTGGTGAGAAAATCACACTGTAGGGCAGAAAGTTTTCTCTTTTCTCTCCCTCCCTTCTTCCCTTCTCCCTTCTCTCTCTCTCTCCATCCCCCTCCCCCCTCCCCTTCCCTCCCTCTCTTTTGTTCTTTCATTCATTCATTCTTTTTTTTTTTGACAGAATTTTGCTGTTGCTCAGGCTGGAGTGCAGTGGTGCAATCTTGGCTCACTGTAACCTCAAGCGATTCTTGCACCTTAGCCTCCCAAGTAGCTGCAACTATAGGCATGAGCCACCACACCTGGCTAATTTTTATATTTTTAGTAAGATGGGGTTTTACCATGTTGACCAGGTTGGTCTCGAACTCCTGACCTCATGATCTGCCCACCTCAGCCTCCCAAAGTACTGGGATTATAGGCATGAGCCATGGTGCCTGGCATCTTTTTTTTTTTTTTTTTTGAAGCAGAGTCTTGCTCTGTTGCCCAGGCTGGAGTGCAGTAGTGCATTCAGAGCCTGCTGCAGCCTTGACCTCCTGGCTCAAGCAGTCCTCCTGCGTCAGCCTCCAGAGTAGCTGGGATGACACGCATATGCCACCACATCGGGCTAATTTGTTTTTATTTTTTGTAGTGATGGGGTCTTGCTATGTTGCCCAGGCTGGTCTCAAACTCCTGTCCTCAAGCGATCCTCCTGCCTTGGCCTCCCAAAATGCTGGAATACAGGAAAATTACACTGCACCTGGCTAAGAAAACTTACAGTGTGTCAAAACAGGCACTCCTCCCTTAAAGGCTTAGTTCCTCTGTCTGTAAAATAAATCTAGGTGACACAAACTCTGAAATCCTTTCCAGCTTCAACACGCTACAAAAACTATGAAATCTATGAACAGTGAATAAAAATGAGCCAAGATGATCCTCGTGGCTGCAGGGGCTGCCCCAATCCCTGCATTTTCCAGAAGGTTGGTCTCCTAAATTTAGCCTCTGCCCCGCAAAGGGGAGCCCTGCAGATTTTTGGTTGGTCTCCAGTCCAGGCTGTGAATACACAGCCCCGATTTGCATTTCTGAACCCTCGGGGATGGCTGAATTCCTTGGGCTGCTCTGCTTGGAATTTTCAGTCCCAGAGAGTCACGGTGGTCCCACCGGATGGTGGTCCCACCGATGCCATAAGCTCCAGGGTTTCCCCTTCATTCTGGCATAAGCTCCCTCTCTGCAGCCAGTGGAACAGAAAGAACAGGCTTTTAGAGCCAGGAGATTTGCTGCTGGACCCCAGCTCTGCCATGTGCCACATGACACCAGGCGAAGAATTTAACCCCCCTCTTTAAAAATAAGAAAAGGGCCAGGTGTGGTGGCTCACACCTGTAATCCCAGCACTTTGGGAGGCTGAGGAGGGCAGATCATCTAAGGTCAGGAGTTCGAGACCAGCCTGACCAACATGGAGAAACCCCATCTCTGCTAAAAATACAAAATCAGCTGAATAAAATAAAATAATAAAAGGGTGGGCAGTCAGTCATGGTGGCTCAAGCCTGTGATCCCAGCACTTTGGGAGGCAGAGGAGGGAGGATCACTTGAGCCCAGGAGTTCAAGACCAGCCTGGGCAACAAGGTAAGACTTTGTCTCTACAGGTTAAAAAAAACAAATTGGCCAGACTCGGTGACTCATGGCTGTAATCCCAGCACTGTGGAGGCCTAGGCAGGTGGATCATGAGGTCAGGAGTTCGAGACCAACCTGGCCAACATGGTGAAACCTCATCTCTACTAAAGATACAAAAGATTAGCTGGGCATGGTGGCAGGTGCCTGTAATCCCAGCTACTTGAGAGGCTGAGGCAGGAGAATCAGTTGAACCTGAGAGGTGGAGGTTGTGGTGAGCCGAGATTGTGCCATTGCACTCCAGCCTGGGCAACAGGGCAAGACTCTGTCTCAAAAAAAAAAAAAAACAATTAGCCAGGCATCGTGGCGTGTGCCTGTGTTCCCAGATACTCAGGAGGCTGAGGCAGGAGGATTGCTGGAGCTGATGAATTGGAGGCTACAGTGATCTGTGATTGTGTCACTGCACTCCAGCCTGGGCGACAGAGCCAGATCCTATCCCAAAATAATAATAATTAAGACAGAAAAAGATGGGCAGCTGGTACCGTGGCTTATGCTTGTCATCCCACTACTTTGGGAGGCTGAGGGGGGAGGATTGCCTGAGTCCAAGAGGTCAAGACCAACCTGGGTAACACAGTGAGCCTCCCACCCCCTTCATCTTTACAAAAATAAAAAAAATATGGCTGGGTATCTGTCATCCCAGCTACTTGGAAGGCTGAGGTGGGAGGATTGCACAAATCCAGGAGACCAAGACTGCGGTGAGCTATGATGGCACCACTGCACTCCAGCCTGGGTGACAGAGCAAAACCTTGTTTCTTAAAGAGAAAGAAACAAACAAACAAACAAAAAGAAAGAAAGAGGCAGGTGCTGTGGTTCACACCTGTCATCCCAGCACTTTGGGAGGATGAGGCAGCAGATCACCTGAGGTCAGGAGTTCAAAACCAGCCTGGCCAACATGGTGAAACCCCATCTCTACTAAAAATACAAAAATTAGCCTGGCGTAGTGACACATGCACCTGTAATCCCAGCTACTTGAGAGGCTGAGGCAGTAGAATCACTTGAACCAAGGAGGTGGAGGTTGCAGTGAGCTGAGATTGTTCCACTGTGCTCCAGCCTGGGCAGAGAGAGTGAAACTCTGTCTAAAAAAAAAAAGAGAGAGAGAGAGGAAGGAAAGAAGGAAGAAAGGAGGGAGGGAAAGAAAAAAGAAAGGAAAGAAGAAAGAGAAAGAGAGAGAGAAAAGGGTGGAGAAAGAAAGAAAGATAAAGGAAGAAAGAAAGAGCAAAAGGAAGAAAGAAAAAGAAAAGGGCGGGCAGAGAAAGAATGAAAGAAGGAGAAAGAAAAAAGAAAGAAAAGAATGAGCAGAGAAAGAAGGAAGGAAAGAATGGAAAGAGGTAGGCAGTGTAGGAAAGAGAAAGAAAAAGAAAAAGAAATAAAGAGGAAGGAAGGAGAGAGAGCAGGGTGGGCAGTGCATCCTCCTTGTGGAGCAGAGTGAGCCACACACGCACCTTATGGAAGCGCTTTCCCCGATGCCCAACCTGGGCCCACCTTCCCCCCTTGCAAAGCCCCTGGCCCCAGCCCCGTCTCTCCACTTCCCTGAACTGAGCACCTGCCCCAGAGCCCTGGGTTTTGAACCCAGCCCTCATCTCGTCTGTCCTCCTGCACCCAGCGTTTCTGGTGCTTTCCCCTCTTTGACCCCACCTCCAGCTGTTAACCATCACCCTGCCCATAAAAGGGAATTCTGACTGAAGGCAAAGGGAGGGTGGTGGTGCGCAGGACCGCGTGGCCCTCTGCCCAGCCCGAGATTGGCATCTGCTTCTGGCCTGCTGTCCAGCGTGAGATTGACAGAACACCATGGAAGGTAGCACCTGCTGTGACGATTGCTCAGTGGCTCGTGCTCCGGGGCCCGGCCCAGGATCCCTGCTGCCTATCTGTCTGTCCGTCCACCTGTCCGTCCCTGCGTCCACCTGTGCGATGCCGCAGATCTGCAGCATGTCCCCGCAGGCTCGGGAGGGGCCGCAGATCTGCAGCTCCTGCACAGCCCATTCCTGTCTGCCGGCAGCTTCTTCCTGCAGCCGTGAAGGAAGGGCTGTATTTGTCTGAAAGCATGCAGGGGTGGGTAGAGGGGAGCCGGGGCCTGTGGAGGAGGCAGCCCGAAGCCCAGTCCCCAGGGCTTCTTTCTCTGCTGTTGTTTTGAGACGGAGTCTCGCTCTGTTTCCCAGGCTGGAGTGCAGTGGCATGATCTCAACTCACTACAACCGCCACCTCTTGAGTTCAAGCGATTCTCCCTCCTCAGCTTCCCGAGTTGCTGTGATTACAGGTGCCCACCACCAGGCCCAGCTAATTTTTGTATTTTTACTAGAGACGGGGTTTTGCCATGTGGGCCAGGCTGGCCTCTAACTGCTGACCTCAGGTGATCTACCCACCTTGGCCTCCCAAAGTGCTGGGATTACAGGCGTGAGGCACTGCGCCCAGGTCCTCATGCTCCTTTTCCAGAACCTAGCAGACTTTCTTCCCTGGGGTGCCTCCAAAGTGCTGCCTGCAGACTCTGAAAGGAGCGCTAAGGATCATCTGGGATTCCACTGCCTTCTTTTCTCCACCCCGCCCCTCCCCTCCGCTCCCCGCTCCCCTCCCTGCTCCCCTCCCCGCTCCTGTCCGCCTCTCCTCTCTTCTCCCCTCTCCTCTCCTCCCCTCCACTCCTCTCCCCTCCCCTCCTCTCCCCTCTCCTTTTCTTTTCTTCTTTCTGAGACAGGACCTTGCTCTGTGGCCCAGGCTGGAGTGCAGTGGTGAAATCTTGGCTCATTGGAACCTCCACCTCCTGGGTTCAAGTGATTCTCCTACCTCAGCCTCCCGAGTAGCTGGGATTACAGGTTAAAAATACCAGTTTAAAAGGTTAAAAACCTTTTTAACCTCGGGGCCCTTCGGCAAAGCTGCGGGCAGGTCATACCTCCACCTCCTGGAAACTCACCACCCACCCAGGAGAGTTTACAGGAGGCGGAGGTATGACCTGCCCGCAGCTTTGCCAGAAGGCCCCAAGGCAGCCCTGACTTGTAGGCGTGTCACTCCTGCCTGATGTCACAGAAGCTGGGGAAGTCTATCCTGGCAGCCCAGCTTTGGTTTGTGACACAGGAGTTCAGACACAGCCTAAAGGTGACATCAAAGCAGGTGCATAAAAACTGGGGTTTAGGCCAGGTGTGGTGGCTCACGCCTGTAATGCTGGCACTTTGGGAGGCCAAGGCAGGAGAATCACTGGAGCTCAGGAGTTCAAGATCAGGCTGTGTGTAGTAAGACCCTGTCTACTGAAAAGGTATTTTTAACCAACACCACACCCAGCTAATTTTTGTATTTTTAGTAGAGACGGGATTTTACCATGTTGGCCAGGCTGGTCTTGAACTTCTGACCTTAGGAGACAGACTGCCTCAGCCTCCCAAAGTGCTAGGATTACAGGCATGAGCTACTGCACCTGGCCTCAAGTAGCATTATTATATAATGGAGTTTTTGTTTGTTTTGTTTTTATCTTAGAGTCAGGATCTTCTTGCTCTGTCATTCATTCTGGAGTGCAGTAGCGCCATGTCAGCTCACTGCAGCTTCCAACTCCCAGGCTCAAGCAATTCTCCCGCCTCAGCCACCAAAGCTGGGACTACAAGTGCACACTGCCGTGCCTGGATAATTGTTTAATTTTTATTCATTCTAGAGATTGGGTCTTGCTGTGTTGTCCAGGTTGGTCTCAAAACTCCTGGCCTCAAGTGATCTTCCCACCTCAGCCTCCCAAAGTACTGGGATTACAGGTGTGAGCCGCTGTGCCAGGCCTATACCTCTGAGCTTTCAATACCACAGATATGCTGTGTATCTGTTTATGTTCTTTTTTCTGGGCTTTTTGCATAAAAAGAGTACAATTTGTTTTCACCTTTCCAAGAGCTGATTTTCTCCCTGTTGAGAATGTATTTGTAATGAAGTCTCATACCACAGGAGTGAGAATAGGGAAATCTTTATCCTCAAATCTCATTCCCGAGAATTCACCGCTGTTAATCATGTGGGGCAGGTGGGAACCACTCATCAGGGCAGAAGATGAAAGAAGAATTGGGGTCTATATTTGCCCACTTTTTTCTTTTTTTTTTTTGAGACAAGGTCTTGCTCTGTCACCCCGGCTGGAGTGCAGGGATGTGATCATGGCTCACTGCAGCCTGGACCTCCTGGGCTCAAGCGATCCTCTTACCTCAACCTCCGGAGTAGCTAGAACTACAGGTGCATACCACTACACCTGGCTATTTTTTTTTTAAGTAGAGATGGGATCTCACTATGTTGCCCAGGCTGGTCTGAAACTCCTGGACTCAAGTGATTCTCCGACCTCAGCCTTTCAAAGTGCTGGGATTGCAGGTGTGAGCCCCTGCACTGGGCCGCCTGCTTGGTTTCTTTTTTTTTCTTTTTCTTTTTCTTTTTTAGACAGAGTCTCACTCTGTCACCCAGGCTGGAGTGCAGCAGCGCAATCTCAGCTCACTGCAGCCTCTGCCTCCCGGGTTCAAGTGATTCTCCTGCCTCAGCCTCCCAGGTAGATGGGACTACAGGCATGCACCACCACACCCAGCTAATTTTTGTGTTTTAAAAAATTATTTATTCATTTTTTGAGTTGGAATTTCACTCTTGTTGCCCAGTCTGGAGTGCAATGGTGCAATCTTGGTTCGCTGCAACCTCCACCTCCCAGGTTCAAGCAATTCTCCTGCCTCAGCCTCCCGAGTAGCTGAGATTACAGGCATGCACCACCATGCATGGCTAATTTTTGTATTTTTAGTAGAGACTGGGTTTCACCATGTTGGCCAGCCTGGTCTCAAACTCCTGACCTTAGGCAATCTGCCTGCCTTCGAACTCCTGAAGTGCTGGGATGACAGGCATGAGTCCGTGTGAGCCCCCATGCCTGGCTGCCCACTAGCTTTGATTGTGAGTTCCTGGGTGAGTTCCTTGGTTTTTGTAAGTTTTGGTTCATCCTTTGTAGTAGAGTAACAAGCATGTATTGTGGAGTTGCCGTGAGTGCTGGATCCGATTGCTGATGTGACAGAGCTGAGCGGAGGGCGTGAGATGACTAAGTGTCACACAGGTGCTGCTTAGACAGTTGTCATGGTCTCTCAGTGTCTAACCTCTGAGACCTCTGAAACTCCCTGGAATTTTCCTGTGTATGCACACTCACATAAATATGTACAGCAATATGGAGCACATTGTAAATTGGAGGTCCTGAGCTAATTTCTACCTTTTTTAATTTAATTTCTTTCTTTTTTTTTTTTGGAGACAGAGTCTCACTCTGTCATCCAGGCTGGAGTGCAATGGTGCAATCTCAGCTCACTGCAGCCTCTGCCTCCCGGGTTCAAGTGATTCTCCTGCCTCAGCCTCCTGAGTAGCTGGGATTACAGGCAGGCACCACCACGCCCAGCTGATTTTGTATTTTTAACAGAGATGGAGTTTTACCATGTTGGTCAGGCTGGTCTGGGGCCCACCACCATGTCCAGCTAATTTTTTGTATTTTTAGTAGAGATGGGGTTTTGCTATGTTGCCCAGGCTGGTCTTGAACTCCTGAGTTCAGGCAATCTGCCCTCCTCAGCCTCCCAAAGTGCTAGGGTTACCGGTGTGAACCACCACGCCTGGCCCTTAAATTACTTCTTTTTGAGACAGGGTCTTGCTCTGTCAGGCTAGAGAGCAGTGGTGCCATCGTGGGTCACTGCAGCCTTGACTCCCTGGGTTCAAGCGATCCTCCCACCTCAGCCTCCTAGGTAGCTGGGACGATAGGTGTGAGCCACTATGCCCAGCTAATTTTAATTTTTATTTTTTTGGAGAGATTGGGGTCTCACTATGTTGCCCAGGCTGGCCTCCAACTCCTAGGCTCAAGTGATCCTCCCACCTCAACCTC
Source organism: Cacajao melanocephalus (assembly GCA_963573385.1). Classification (NCBI taxonomy): domain Eukaryota; kingdom Metazoa; phylum Chordata; class Mammalia; order Primates; family Pitheciidae; genus Cacajao; species Cacajao melanocephalus. The sequence continues at coordinate 21,944 of CAUYLG010025463.1, forward strand.
CCAAAGTGCTGGGATTATAGGCATGAGCCACCATGCCTGGCCTTTTTAACATTTAATATAAAAAAAAAGTTTTTAATTTTTTTTTTTTGAGACAGAGTCTGTCACCCAGGCTGGAGTGCAGTGGTGCAATCTCAGCTCACTGCAACCTCTGCCTCCTGGGTTCAAGCAATTATCCTGCCTCAGCCCCCCCAAGTAGCTGAAATTTACAGGCACACACCACCACAGCTGGCTAATTTTTGTATTTTTAGTAGAGACAAGGTTTCACCATGTTGGCCAGGCAGGTCTCCAACTCCTGATCTCAAGCAATCTGCTTGCCTCAGCCTCCCAAAGTGCTGGGATTACAGGCATGAGCCACTGTGCTCGGCCTGAAGCAATGTCTGTTAAAAAAAATATATATATATATATATGCACCTCTTTTGCCCTTTTTAAAATTGGGTGCTTTTTGTTGTTCACTTGAAGGAATTCTTTATATATTTTGGATATTAGCCCCTTATCAGGTATATAATTTGCAAATATTTTGTCCCATTACCTTGGTTGTTGATTGTATTTATTTATTTTAGAGAGGTCTCACTCTGTTACTCAGGCTGGAGTGCCGTGGTGCCATCACAGCTCGCTGCAGCCTCAACCTCCCCGGCTCAAGCGATCCTCCCGCATCAGCCTCCCATATAGCTGGGACTACGGGCACGTGCCACCATGCCCAGCTAATTTTTGTGTAGTTTTTGTAGAGATGAGGTTTTGCTATGTTGCCCAGCCTGGTCTCAAACTCCTGTCCTGAAACAGTCCTCCTGCCTCTGGCTCCCAAAGGGCTGGGATTACAGATGTGAGGCACCAGACCAGGCCGTAAAAGGACATTTTTTAGATCATCACGGACAATGGGTCACAGACTGGTTATTGGTAACTGGAAATTATTGATGATAATAATGTATAGCAAGATGATAACAAGACATTATTGTTAATTTGGTTGGGTGGTTCTGTGTTGGGAAATCAGACGGCTTCAATGATGAGAGAACATTCCGAAGTGTCTACAGGCAAAGTCATATGATGTGTTGGACTTGTGTGAAATCCCCGTGCAAAGCTGGAGAGGGGAAGTGAGAGCAGAGGAAGGGCAGAATGCTAATTGCTGTTGCAGGAGTGGTGGCACTGAGAGAGACCTCGTCCTGGCCTCTGTACTTCAAGCTGTGTTTAAAACTTTCCACTATATGTAATCTTTTAATTTGCAGTTTCTTTTCTTTTTTCTTTTTTCTTTTTTTTAGAGGGAGTCTCACTCTGTTGTCTAGGCTGGAGTGCAATGGTGCCATCTGGCCTCACTGCAACCTCCACCCCCTGGGTTCATGCACTTCTCCTGCCTCAGCCTCCCCAGTAGCTGGGATTACAGGCATGCACCACCACACCCAGCTCATTTTTATATTTTTAGTAGAGATAGGGTTTCACCATATTGGCCAGGCTGGTCTCAAACCTCGTGATCCACCCACCTTGGCCTCCCAAAGTGTTAGGATTACAGGTGTGAGCCACCACACCTGGCCTGATTTTTTGTATTTTAAGTAGAGATGGGGTTTTACCATGTTGGCCAGGCTGGTCTCAAACTCCTGAGCTCAGGTGATCCCCCCACCTAGGCCTCCCGAAGTGCTGGGATTACAGGTGTGAGCCACTGTGCCCGGCCTTAATTTGCAGTTTTTGTAAATGACTTGTATAATAGAAAAGCAGAGAAATAAATTTCCTTCCCGTTCAGATGCACCTCATGTTTGTTTTAAGGTAGAGTATTTAGGCTAGATTTGAGAAGCTTTGGGATGAATAAGGTAAGAAAGATTTCTTTTTTGGATCAAATCTTTCTGCGTGCCTCTCAGCTTGCATCAGAAAATTTAAAAGATCACAATAGTAATCAAAACATATATAGATTGAAACAGAAGAAATGCTATGGACCACAGAACTTCAAGAATTTTTTTTTTAAGATGCTACCCCATGAAAAGTACTCTCAATGCCTTTTTTTTTCTTTGAGACAGAGTCTCACTCTGTCACCCAGGCTGGATGGAGTGCTGTAGCACGATCTCAGCTCGCTGCAACCTTCACCTCTCAGGATCAAGCGATTCTCCTGCCTCAGCCTCCCTAGTAGCTGGGATTACAGGGGAACTCTACCACGCCTGGCTAATATTTGTAGTTTTAGCAGAGACAGGGTTTCACCATGTTGGCCAGGCTGGTCTTGAACACCTGAACTCAGGTGGTCTGCCCGCCTCGGCCTTTCAAAGTGCTGGGATTACAGGCGTGAGCCATGATGCCTAGCCCTACTCAGTACTTTTGAAACCTTTAGAGCAACTTGAAGGCTTGTAAATACATAGAATGAATATTTTAGAAAACAAAAAGAAATGGACTCAATATTATTTCTTTTCACTTTGAAAATATAAAGCACAAAATAAGACAAACATTGCAAGTTAAAAAAAAAAGGAAAATTTTCCACTGTAAATGTTTAAGAGAGGCAGACATTAAGAACAACATCCGCCCTTGGTGGCCAAGACCAGAGGCCTCTCTCCCCTCAGCCTGCGAGGCCACAGGGTTACTTCTCACCACTCAGGGGCTCTGTCCTCTTTGAAGGTTTTAGTCTGTGCTGGATTTTCTTACCTTTTTGTGACCTCAGCTGTGAGTTAGAAAGGGTATTCATTTTCTCATTTCCCTCCCTCTCTCCCTCCTTCCCTCCTTCCCTCCTTCCCTCCTTTCCTTCCTTTCTTCCTTCCTTCCTTCGTTTCCACTCCCATCTCCTCCCCTCCCCTTCTCTCCCCTCTCCTTGTTGCTTTGCTGCCCAGGCTAGAATGCAGTGATGCTATCATATCTCACTCTAGCCTCAACCTCCTGGGCTCAAGCAATCCTTCTGCCTCAGTCTCCTGAGTAGCTGGGACTACAGGCACGCACCAGCACACCTGGATACTTTTAGAAACTTTTGTAGATATGGGGTCTTGCTATGTTGCTCAGGCTGATCATGAACTCCTGGGCTCAAGCGGTCTTCCTGCCTCAGTCTCCCAAAGTGCTGAAATTACAGGATTGTGCCACTGCTCCTGGCCTTTATTCATTTCTTTCATCCAGTCTTGCTTGGGTTTTACAGGAGAAGAGATTTAAAGTGATGTCATCTGCCATATTGCTAGAAATAAAAATGCTGTGATAGAAGGAACAATTTTTTCTAATGTAGCACCTCTACTTTTTCAGCCTTTTAAAAAATGTTGAGAGTTATTTTTTGTCAGTGTGATTAGTCAGCTTCATTCTTTTTAGTTGGTGCATTCTTGTGTATGGATATACCAAGAGTGACTTGAAGAATACCCTACTGATTTTTCCAGTTTTTCTTACATCCAAATAATGTTGCAGCAGAAACATCATTGTATACATAACTTTGCGACCTTGTCTAAATATCTCAGAAGGCAAATTTCTAAAAGCAGAAATGCAGCTTTAGGAGATATTGGCATTTACAATTCTGTTCATCATTCACAAATAACCTTCCACAAAGTTTATAGCAACGTGAACGCCTGTCAACAGTGAGTGAAAATGCCAGTCCCCCCACAGCATTGTCATAATAGTTAACAACTAAATCTAAAAGTTTTGCCAGCCAGTTATATGAAACTAGTGTTTATTTGATGGTGTAATATTTATTTATCTGGCCATCAGTGTGATCAGTCACCTATTCCTTTCTTTTCTGATTGTTAGTATCTTTGCACTAAATACCTCTGTATATCCTCTATTTTGCTATTGAGTTTTTTCTTACTGATTTGTAGGTGCTCTTTACATATGACAGGCACTAACACTCTGTTACATATGCTACCTATGTTACATATTACGATTTTCTTCCAGTTTGTTATGTGCCTTTTTATTGGCTTTGTGGCTCTCACCCATCCTAACATACCCAGTGTAGAAGAGAGCTTCCTTTAGGCTGCAGCCTTGGGATTGACTTTCCCCCAACATTGGTTCTTTGGTTGAACAGCCTCAAGAGGGAGTTTGGAAACAGACAAACATAAGGCCACATACCCAGTCCCCCATAATCTCTCCCTTAAAAAAAATAACCTTTTGTTTTCAAATGATGAAAACAATGACATACTAGAAAATCTTAAATTTACCAAAAGGTTTAAAGAGAGAGACAGAAATCACCCTGCATGTGTTGTTGGCATCTTACAAGACAGGAAACAGAGAGGAGGCAGAGTAGTATGCTGGCAAATAGTATTGCCAAGTAGGAGTAGGCCTTACAAATCTCATAAGAAACAACAAGACGGTATGATTATTCTTCAATCCGCATCATCGGTTCACACAGCCTTCCACTGTGGAACGGCTTGTTTCCAAGTCAAACCTACTGCGTGAGAGGTTCTTCTGTGTTCTCCTTGAGATGCTGAGTTCCTAGGTTACTGAGGACATCAGGGATCCAGCGAACAGCATATTTATGTTGTGCTCAACTTTGAAAAATACAATAGATATTGACATTTAAAAATGAGTAAGAATAATAAGTACTGCACCAGGATTTGCAAGTCTTGAATTCTGGTTGCAATTCTACCATTTCTAATATATATGTTTGTGGATGGGTGGATGGATGGATGGATGAATGGATGGGTGGATAGATGGATGGAGGTTGGTTGCTTGGGTGGATAGATGGGTGGATGGATGAATGAGCAGATGGATAGATGGATGGATGGTTAGATGAATGGGTGGATGGATAGATGGATGCATGGATGGATGGATGGATGGGTGGATGGGTGGATCAGTGAAGGGTTGGGTGCTTAGATGAATGGGTGGATGGTTGGGTGGGTGGACGAATGGGTGAATGGATGAATGGGTGGATGGAAGGATGTGTGGATGGAAGGGTGGATGGATGGATGGCTGAATAGTTGTAGAGACATAGATAATAGCTTCATCAAGATATGATTCACACAATTCTACTATTTCTAAGCCTCAGAAATAGATGAATGGGTGGATGGATGGATGGGTAGACGGATGGATGGGTAGACGGATGGATGGATGGATGGATGGATGGATGGATGGATGGATGGAAGGGTGGGTGGATGGATGGCTGAATAGATGTAGAGACATAGATAACAGCTTCATCAAGATATGATTCACACAATTCTACTATTTCTAAGCCTCAGTTTTATCTATAAAGTATGGAAAATTTTTATGTGCCTGACAAAGAAAAAAATGAAGACTGACCCATTCTCCTTACCTGTTCTATTTTTTTCCTTACCACTTATAATCTTGTTTTTAAATGGTAGTTTTTAAAACTGATTCATTTGAAAAATCCACCTGGATAAAAGGCCCAACCTCTTGATCATGTTGTTATCTATATAATAAAGTGCATCGATCTCAGGCGTACAGTTTGGTGGGTTCCTACCTGTGTATGCGCCACCCCCATCAGGGTGTAGATCACTGCCTCACTCACACAGCGAGAGGCAACCCCAAACCTGACCTCGGGCACCTTGGATGAGTTTTGCCTCTTCCTGACTTCGTGTTGGTGGAATCCCACAGTATGTGGTCTTTTCTGCCTGGCTTCTTTGGCTCAGCACCGGGTCTGTGCGATCCACCCGGCCTGCACAGGCTGTTATTACTGGTCCTCTTCTCTTCTCTGCCCCACTGTTCTGCAGCCTCCCCCTAACCTGGAGTGTCCACATGAATGCCTGGCCCTCCAGAAGGAGGAGTCCAGATTCTCCACCTTGGCTCCAGTTTTACATTTACTTTCTTAAAGTCCCTCTGGCAATTTGAAAGCAGTTTCTGAGACAGCATTTTGTATTTTCTTACAATTACTTAAAGCACGTCTTTTAAACCAAAGGCAATATCTTTTATGGAGCAATGAGAGTCACAGATGAGACAATTAGTAAGTAACTGCAGAAGGGTATAATTAAGCCTTCCACGGTGGGGTCCCAGGAGCCCTGGGTTCCGAGGGAAGGGAACACGGTGTGGCAGTGAGGAACAGCCTCCAAGCGCAGGTGAGTCTGATGTGGCTCAGACAGGCAAGGGAGGGCACGGAGGGGGTGGGTGGTATGAGCAAGAGGTAGACAAGAATTAATGAGAAATAGAAAATAATTTAGCAGGACAGCAACCCCCTAGAGACAAATTCCTTCTCCAAACGTCTCATTTGTCCAAAGGAAATGAAGAAGGTCTATGGCAGAAAGCCTGGCCTCAAGAATTTCATTTCCCTGGTGCTATTCAGATTCCCAATGTGATCAATAAAAGTACAATTAGCGTACCAGATGGCATCAGGTGTTTTTAACCTTTAGGTGATGGCAACATGTGTATTAAAGCTCTATCTCCCCTCTGCCATCTCTTACATGGGCAGGATAAGTGGTCGCCACATTTGACATTTGATGTTATAATTTTAACATACGTTTAAAAATTCGGATAAAGATTATTTCAATTTTTAAAAAGTTGGGAACCAGATGTAATTGCCATGCTCTGGACTTCAGATCTAAATCATTCTGCCAAGTCATCCTGTAGTTATTAAGGACTTTATCATTGGGATGTGTATTGCATACACCGCAGGTTAGAATGCTCCAGAGAATGGGAAGTAAACTTCTGAATTCTCTTAGATGAGGAATGGCTTTTAATATAGAAACTGTAAACTCTTAGTTTAGTGAATTGTTCAATCAACAAACTAATCAATCAACAAATCTGTTTCGGTACCTACTGTATGTCCAGAACATCGGTTCCTTGCATCAAACAGCTTTAGAGCTAAATGGGAGGACACAAAACTCAGGCGTGGAGCTCCTTGTATTTTGGTGCCTGAAGCAGGGTTATGCAGGGGTGCTCAATAAATGCTTGATAAATAAAGTGGAAAAGATAAAGTGGCACTGGGCCAACAGGGCTAATACAGCACATGATTTTGGCATTCTGAACCACTTCCCCTCAGTGCCCCTCTGATTTCAGCAGGTCCCAGGCAGCCCAGGCTCACGCGGACAATGCATTGCTTGAAGCATAAGCAGCTCTCTCCACTTCCCAGCCTCACAGCCTGCTCTGAAGGGGAGCCCATTCAGCCTGCAAGCCCATGGGGCAGGGAGCATATGGATTAATATCCCGGTTTCCAGCATGGGATGGACAATTCTGGGAGGTGCTTTGTACAGTTCTCGGAGGTCCCGGCCGACCCAGCCTCTGCTGCCTCGATAGTTCTCCTTCATGTTGACTTTTCCTCCATCCCCATCTCCCACTTGCCCAAATCCCTGACTTCTGTTTCCTCTGGGATCACTTCTCCAAGAAATTTCCTGCACTTAAGTTTTGTTTTAGGCTCTAGTTTCAGGGAAACCCAATCTGGACACCTGCAGAAGCTCATTTCCATCAAGCACTCAAGAAGGCCACTGCCATTGTTTTAGAGGCTTAGCTTGCACTCCGTGATGCACTGCAAAGCACAGCGTCCACTCTCTGTGGCCCTCTGAGTAGAGGGTGAGCAGAGCCTGAAACAGTCAGGTATGTTCATGGAGGGAGAGGCATCTAGGCCTGAACATGTGAGAAGGATGAGGCAGGAGAGACAAGAGTCATTTCAGGAGAGAAGGCGGAGAGGTAAGAGTGAGTGTACCAGAATACGGGACAGTGAGGAGCCCACACAGGCTGGAGTGGAGGCTGAGTGTTATCCACAGGGAAGGGTGAGATGAGACAGTAGCAGAGACCTGCCCGCTCCTGGAGGTTCAGCTGGGGCTCGATCCCACATTCACAGCTGACCCAGTCACCCAGAGGAAGAGACACACAGGCACACACA
>CAUYLG010025464.1:0-15690 GCA_963573385.1 Cacajao melanocephalus
TTCTTCCCATTTTTGTGGATTTATCCACCTGTCGTCTTTGTAATTGCCGACTTTCAGATTGGGTCTGAGTGGACATCCGGCTTGTTGGTGATGAAGTTTTTTCTGTTTCTTAGTTTTCCTTTGGTGGACGCCCCTTCCCCACAGAGCTGGAACTTCCCAGTTCAGCTGTGCTTACTGTGAAACTCTCAGTCCTCAGCGTTTCCAATTGCTATTCTCCTTGTGGGGATGGGACCAGCCGAGCCCGACTCAAAGGGCACCCTCTCCCATATACTCCGCACCGAGAAGCTCCGTGCCGAGGCATCAGCAAAACAGCTGCGCTGGCCAAAAAAGTCGTGCTGGCGACCCGTGTGGCTCCTCCGCTGGGAATCTCCTGGTCTGTGGGCAACAAAAATTTGTCTGAAAGTGCGGCGTCCACTCGCTCTCTGCGCTTTCACTGGGAGCTACAATCCTGAGCTACTGCTAATCGGCCATCTTGGATCTCTCTCCTCAGTTGCCTTCTCTTGAGCTATATCCCTGGTTAGTATGATGTTACCTGATCTTGTCAAACACGATTACTTCCCTGAACTATAAAACTTTCCACACACTGAACATACAGAGAGGATAGGAGACATAGCAACTGTGGATGGAGAAAGGAGGAAAATTTTGCAACAAGATAGCTGGGGATCCTTTATTAACACACAGATGGGTTGTCAGAGGCTGGGTTCAGTCCAGAAACATTTGAATAACACCAGGGTGTGCCCTGGCCAGAAACTTAGTTGGTCCATGACTTCTGACATCACACAATGGCTAGCTTTTCTGTGAAAGGAAGCTGGTTTGAACCATGGCCAATGTGCCCAGTGGCCTGTGAGTATTGGGGGATTCTCCATATTCTCCCAGATAGGCCTGACATCTGAGTCTTTAAGAAGGGCAGCCATGATAAGCATATTTTTAAATGACTGACGGATAAGTGTTATTGATTTAATTTTATTTTAAAATGGAGGCTGAGAGAACCTCGGAATGAAAGGACAGATTTTGAGGTTCGCTTCATACTTACCACTGCGATGATTCTACCTTCTGTTCTGATCCCAATCTCAGAAGAGAACCCCCAACTGAAATGGCTACATTATTTGCAGCATATACCCTGGGGTTAGTTGTCTCACACAAGGAAAGAATCAAGGATATGGACACATGTGGGTGGGTTAAGGAGTGGAAAGTTTAATAGGCAGAAGAAAGGAGAGAGGAGAGCATCTCCTTGTGTGTGTGTGTGTGTGTGCATGTGTGTGTGTGAGAGAGAGAGAGGGAGAGAGAGAGAGGTCTGAAAAGGCGGATACAGCAAACTGCAGCAGATTTTATAGGCAGACTGGAGAAGGTGGTGTCTGATTTACGTAGGACTCACAGATTGGTTCAATCAGGTATGATGTGAACATACATAGGATGTTTGCCCCACCCCCCAATCTTATTATGCAAATGGATTTACCAGTTGCTCAGTGCCATCTTGTCTGCTCTTTACTGTTCATGTGGCTGACAAAGAGAAGGGAATATGGAGCTGTCATCTTGAACATGTCTAGTCCCTGCTTTCTGCCAGTATTCACCTGTATAAGCTCCCAGCTTGCTTGTCTATGTGTGCAGCTTGACTTCACAGGCTGCTCATTGTAAGAAAGTGATTTAAGGGTGCTTTTTATAAAAGAGAAAAGCCTTACCAAGGACTCCAATACCCTTACTACCTGCCTAAGTGATTTCTTCTTAACTCCTATATCAATAGCATTTGGGAAGAGAAAATGAAAGCTGCAATGAGACATCACTGCTTACCCATCAGATTGGCACATGCAGAAATTAAACAAGCAGTAGCTGTCAAGGCTGGGAGAGCCTGGGGAAAAGGGCATGCTCATATGCAGCCAGTGTGAAATGCAGATGTCAACAACCTTTGGGGATTGCCATTTAGCAATAGCTATTAAAATGTAAAGTAAACATGTCCTTCTGACTCTGCAATTTCAATCTTGGGAATCCACACCACACAAATGAAAAGCACCAACGGAATAAACAAACAAACCTAGCAACAATCTAAGTGTCAATTAATAGGCAAGAGCTGAATAGTGCATGTTTGTATGACTACTACACAGCTGATTAAAACATGAGCTAGGTTGTATTTATCTATTGTACCTTAGGACTCTAATATATTAAGTTAAAAAGCAAGCTGCAGAGAAATGTGTTCAATATAATCCTGCTTTTTGTGAAGACAATGCAAAAATTCTACATATGTGTCCATTTGCATAAGCACTGAGAAAGGGGAGGAAGCTCAGTGCCTGTAATCCCAGAACTTTGGGGCAGCTGAGGCAGGAGGATTATTTGAGCCTAGGAGTTTGAGACTAAACTGGGTAACATGGTAAGACCCTGTTTCTACAAAAAATTGGATGAGTTTGGGGCAGCTGAGGTGGGAGGATCATCTGAGCCTAGGAGTTCAAAGCTGCAGTGAGCCCAAATCATATTATTGCACACTGCACTCCAGCCTGGGCAAGAGAGAAAAGACCCTGTCTCAGGAAAAAAAAAGAAAGAAAAGAAAGGGGAGGAAAAATACACAGCTACGTAGCCTCTGGTTACCTCAGACAGATAGGAATGGATGGGGGAAGAATGGTAACTTATTCTTTAAGTTTTCATGCATTTTTCACTTCTTACAGTGAGCATATAAAACTTTTGCAGTTAACAATGTATGATTCTTAAAAAGAACTAGGGGAAAGATAATCTTAAGAAAGAAAGGAATCAGAGTATTCTGGATCTCCATGCATGTTTTATGACTTCTGGAAAGGAAGGAGCAGCAGGTGTCCTCTGGAAGTGACCAGATGACTCACTTGTCCTTTGGCCAGATGTAGACCCAAAGTGTTGCCAAGACAAAGCTATGTGTGGGCTTCCTAATTCAATAACAGCACTGAGGGAAGGATCCCCAAACAGGCACTCAATCTTCAGAGCCCCTGCCCGGGCCACCCAGAAGGATGCTGTACACTGTTATCTTTAAACTTTTTTATTATTAATACCGTACACGATGTTATCTTTAAACTTTTTTTGCATACCCAACAAACATCTTTGCCATGGCAAGATGACTCCTGTGCTCTAAAATCTATTTTTATGTTAGTATAATCACTTTGGCTTTCTTGGATTAATGTTAGCATGGTCTATCTTTTTCAATCCTTTTAGTTTTTAGCCTATTTGTATCTATAGTTAAAGTGGGTTTCTTAGAGCTAGCATACTGTTGGATCTTACTTTTTCATTTAATTGGGTTATTTCTGCTTTTTAGTTAGCATGTTTAGACTATTTACACTTACTATGAGTATCGATGTGGTTGTGCTTAAACATACCATTGTGCTGTTTCTTCTTTATTTGTCCCATGTGTTCATGTTCACTGTTTCTTCTTTTGGATGAACTGATATGTATGAACGTGTGTGTACTTGTGCTTCCATTTTATCGCCTTTGTTAGCGTATTAACTATAGCTCTTTGTTGTATTATTTCAGTGGTTGCTTTAAGGTTTGTAGTAAACATTTAAACTTAATCTAGTTTACTTTCAAGTGATATTACTTTAAGTATAATATAAGAATTCTACAATGGTATACAGTTGGTCCTCTGTATTCACAGGCATCTGTGGATTCCACCATTCATGGATTGAAAATATTTTTTTAAAATGACAACAGACTTGTGGCAGAGCAAGATGGTGGAATAGAAAGCTCCACCAATCACCTCCCCCATCCCCACAAGGACACCGATTTAACAACGATCTACACATAAAAAGCACCTTCTTAAGAACCGAAAATCAGGGGAGCACTCACAGTACCTGGTTTTTACTTCATATCACTAAAAGAGGCACTAAAGAGGTCAGAAAAATAACCTTGAATCATGGACACCACCCCTCCCTCATCCCCTGGAAGCAGTGGTGTGGTGTGGGGAGCGTTTGTATGCACTGAAGAGAAGGAGGTCACAGCAATGGTGAGGCATTAAACTCAGTGCTGCCCTATTACATCAAAAAACAAAACTGGGCTAGACTCAGCTGATGTCTGCCCACGGAGGGAGCATTTAAACCAGCACTAGACAGAAGGGGATCACTGATCCCAGTAGTTCAAACCTGAGTTCCCACAAGCCTTGCCACTGCAAGCTAAACTGCTCTGACACCCTAAATACACTTGAAGATAGTCTAGGCCACAAGTACTGCAACTTCTAGGCAGGTCCTAGTGCTGAACTGGGCACAGAAACAGTGGACCTTGGCAGAGGCAGGAGCATGCAACCTACTGAGACACTAACAGGGGTAGCTAAGAAAGTGCTGGCATTACTCCTCCCCCTAACCCCAGGGTGCACAGTGCAAGGCTCCAAAAGAGACCCCTTCCCTTTGTTTGTGGAGAGGAGAGCAAGGAGGACTTTTTCTTGCATCTTGGATACCAGCTCAGTCATAGAAAGATACAACACCAATCAGAATCGTGAGGCTTCCTATCCAGGCCCTAACTCCTGTATAACATTTGTGGACATACCTTGGGCCAGAAGGAAACCTGCTGCCTTGAGGGGAAGAAGCCAGTCCTAGAAGAATTAATCACCTGCTAACTGAAGAGCCCTTGAGCCCTGACTAACTAGCAGTGATGCCCAGGTACTATGTTGAAGGCCTTCGGTTAGCTTCTGAGACTTGCTGACTATAGGTGAGATTCAGCAGGTTTCCAGCTGTGGTTGCTATGGGGCAAGACTCTTTCTACTTGAGAAAAGCAAAGGAAAAAGTTAAGAGTACACTTTGTCTTGTACCTTAGGTACCAGCTTGGCCACAGTGGGGTGAGCATCAAGTGGACTCTTGGGATCTCTGATTCCAGGACTTGGTTCTTGGATGGCATTTCTGGATCTGTCCTGGGCCAGAGGGTAGCCCATTGTCCTGCAATGTGAGTCCCAGGCCAGATAGCATTTACCACAAGCTGACTGAAGAGACCTTGGGCCTTAAAGGAATATCAGTGATAGTCTGGCAGGACTCCTCATGGGCCTTTGCTGACAGCGGCCATGGTTTGAGGCTTCTCTGCTTTTGGAAAGGAAAGGAAAGGAAAGAGTAAGAAGGACTGCAGCTGTGGTTTGAATGTCAGCTCAGCTGCAGTACAATAGAACACCAGGTAGACTTCTAAGGTTTTTGACAGTAGTTCCTGGGTCCCGGACAGCACCTAGGGACATGCCCAGAGCCTGAAGGAACTTATCATTCCAAAGGGAATAACACAGGCCTGGCTAGCTTTTACATCTATCAACTGTAGGGCCCTAGAGCTTTGAGCAAACAAGCCATAGCCAGGGTGTGGTGAAAGTAGGCCTTGGGCGAGACCCAGTTCTGTGCTGGCTTCAGGTCTGACCCAGTGCAGTCTTAGTGGTAGCCAGAGGGGTGCTTGTATCACTTCACCCCCAGATCCAGCTGGTTCAGAGCACAGAGAGAGAGGGACTCTCTGTTTGGGAGAAAGAAAAGAGAATGAGTCTCTGCCTGGTAATCCAGAGAATTCTTCCAGATCTTGTCTAAGACCATCAAAGTGATACTTCTGTGAGTTTGTGAGAACCATAATGTTACTGGGTTTGGGGTGCCCCCTAAAGCAGATACAGTTTAGATCACAATACCCAAGTTCTTCCAAATATCTGGAAAGACTTCCCAAGAAGGCTGATTACAAACAAGCCCAGACTGAGATTACAAGTTCCTAACTCTTCAATGTCCAGACACTGAAGAACATCTGCAAGCATCAACACCATCCAAGAAAACACAATCTCACCAAATAAACTAAATAAGGCACATGAACTAAGTAAGTGTCCAATTTCTGGAAAAACAGATATGTGACTTTTCAGATGGATAATTCAAAGTAGCTGTTTTGGGGAAACTCAAAGCAATTCAAGATAATGCAGAGAATGAATTCAGAATTCTATGAGATAAATTTAACAAAGAGATTGAAATAATAAAGAATCAAGTAGAAATTCTGAAGCTGAAAAATACAATTGGCATACTGAAGAATGCATTCGAGTTTTTGTTTTGTTTTTTTGAGACTTGGTCTCTTTCTCTGTTGATTAGGCTGGAGTGCAGTGGCACAATCATGGCTCACTGCAGCCTCGAGATCTTGGGCTCAAGTTATTCTTCTGCCTCAGCCCTGAGTAGCTGGGACTACAGATGTGCACCACTAGGCCTGGCTAATTTCTGTATTTTTACATAGAGATGGGGTTTTGCCATGTTTGGCTAGGCTGGCCTTGAACTCCTGAGTTCAAGAAGTCACTCTGCCTAGCCCTCCCAAAGTGCTGGGATTATAGTTGTGAGTCACTGTGCCTGGCCAAGTTTTTTAATAGCATAACTGATCAAGCAAAAGAAAGAATTGATGAACTTGAAGACAGCTACTTGAAAATACACAGTCAGAGGAGTCAAAAGGAAAAATAAGAAGAATGAAGCATGCCTACAAGATCAGAACATAGCCTCAAAATGGCAAATCTGAGTTATTGGCCTTAAAAAAGAGGTAGAGAAAGAGATATGAGTAGAAAGTTTATTCAGAGAGATATAGGGAATTTCCAAAACCTGGAGAAAAATATCACTACTCTTGTTATGTTTTAGCAAAGAGACTGGTGGCATTTTGCCCCTGCTGTAGAGATCTGTGGAACTTTGAACTTGAGGGAAGTGAGTTAGGTATCTGGTGGAAAAAAAATTCTAAATACAAAAGCATTCAAGAATTGACTTGGGTGCTGTTAAAAGCATGCAGTTTTAAAATAGAAACAGAGCATAAAAGTTTTGAAAATTTGCAGTGTGACAATGTAATAGAAAAGAAAAACCCTAATGTAGATGGTGGGGTGATGGATGCAGCAAACCACCACCATGGCATGTGTATACCTATGTAAAAAACCTGCATGATCTGCACATGTACCCCAGAACTTAAAGTGTAATAAATAAATTTTAAAAAAAGAAAAACCTATTTTTCTCTGAAGAAAAATTGAAGGTGGCTGCAGAAATTTGCATAAGTAAAGAGGAGTCAAATGTTAATCATCAAGACAATGGGGAAATGTCTCCAGGGCATGTCAGACACCTTTAGGGCAGCCCCTCCCATAATAGGCCCAGAGGCCTAGGAGGAAAAATAGTTTTGTGGGCTGGGCCCAGGGTTCCCTGCTGTGTGTAGCCTAGGGAATTGGTGCCCTGCATCCTGGCTGCTCTAGCACAACAAAGGAAACAATCAGCAAAGTGAAGGATAACCCACAGAATGGGAGAAAATATTTGTGAATTACCCATCTGACAAAAGACCCATAACCTGAACATACAAGGAGCTCAAACAACTCTGTAGGAAAATATCTAATAATTCAATCAAAACATGGGCAAATATTTGAACTAACATTTCTCAAAAGAAGACACAAATAGCAAACAGGCATAGGAAAAGGTGCTCAACATCACTAATCATCAGAGAAATGCAAATCAAAACTCCAATGAGATGTCATCTCATCCCAGTTAAAATGGCTTATATCCAAAAGATAGGCAATAATAAATGCTGGAGAGGATATGGAGAAAAGGGAACCCTTGTACACTGTTGGTGGGAATGTAAATTAGCACAATCACCATGGAGAACAGTTTGGAGGTTCCTCAAAAAACTAAAAATGGAGCTACCATACGATCCAGCAATCCCACTGCTGAATATATACTCAAAAGTAAGGAAATCAGTATATCAAAAAGATATCTGCACTACCATGTTTGTTGCAGTACTGCTGACAATAGCAAAAATTTGGAGGCAACCTAAGTGTTCATCAACAGATGAATGAATAAAGAAAATGTGGTACATATGCACAATGGAGTACTATTCAGCCATAAGAATTAATGAGATCCTGTCATTTGTAACAACATAGATGGAACTGGAGGTCATTGTGTTAAGTGAAATAAGCCAGGCACAGAGAGGCAAACACGTAGTCTCACTTATTTATGGGATCTAAAAATCAAAGCAATTGAACACATGAAGATGGAGAGTAGAAGGATAGTTACCAGAGGATGAGAAGGTAGTGGGAGGCAGAGGGGGACATGCGGATGGTTAATTGGTACAAAAAAGTAGTTAAAAAGAATGAATAAGAATGAATTTGATAGCACAACAGAGTGACTATAGTCAATAATCATTTAATTATACATTTTAAAATAACTAAAAGAGTATAATTGAATTGTTTGTGACACAAAGAATAAATGCTTCAAAAGGATGGATACCCAATTTTACAAGATGTGATTATTACACATTGCAATCCTGTGTCAAAACATCTCATGTATCCCATAAATACATACACCTACCTAGGTGCCCACCAAAATTAAAATTAAAAAATATTTTATTGCTAAAGGTAATATAATCAAAACAATACAGTATAACAACTATTTACAGAGAATTTACATGTATTAGGTATTAAAGTAACCTAGAGATGATTTAAAGTATACGGGAGAATGTGCTTAAGTTATATACAAATTCTACATTATCTTATATAAAACACTAGAACATCCTTAGATTTTGGTGTCCTTTGGGGGTCCTGGAACCAATCCCCCACAGATACCAGCTGTACTTCATTTATCCTCTTCTAGCCTCTGTGATATTGTTGTATGTTTTACTTTACATTTGTTATTAATGTTAAATTTTGATTTATGAATGTTATTATTTCTCCTTTAAATAGTTTAATATTGTTTAAAGGGATTTAAATAATTAGGAACAAGACTGTATATCTATCCATTAGTTTCCATTTTTGGCACCCTCCATTATTCCTTTGTGTAGATCCATTTCCATGTGATGTCATTTTCCTTTAACATTTCCTATAGTGAAAATCTGATGATACATTCAGCTTTCGTATGTCTAAAAAATCTTAACCTTCATTTTCAAAAGATATTTTTGCTAGGTAAAGAATTCTAGGATGAACTGTTTTCCTTTTAATTCTCTAAAGATGTTGTTCCACTCTCTTCTACCTTGCATTGTGTCTTTTATTTTTTATTTTGTTGAGACAGGGTCTCACTCTATTGCCCAGGCTGGAGTGCAGTGATGTGTTCATAGCACAGTGCAGACTCTAAATCCTGGGCTCAAGTGATCCTCCTGCCTCAGCCTTCTGCGTAGCTAGAACTGCAAAGATGCACCATCACACTAGCTAATTAAAATTTTTCTTTTTTGTAGAGACAGGGTCTCACTATGTTGCCTAGGTTGCTCTTGAACTCTTGGCATCAAGTGATCCTCCCATCTCAGCCCCCAAAGTTCTGGGCTTACAGGCATGAGCCACTGTGCCTGGCCACCTGCATTGTGGCCAGGCACAGTGGCTCATGAGAGTGGCTCTCTGAGAAATCTGCTGTCATTCTTGTCTTTGTTCTTCTGCATGTAATGTAATTTTTTTCTTCTGGCTACTTAAAATTTTTTCTTAGATGAGTTGTTTTAAGAAATTTGATGATCATGATGTGCCTTCTTGTTGGTTTTCTTCTTGTTTTTGTGATTATGGTTTGTTAAACTTTTTGGATCTCTAGGTATATCGCTTTTATCACATTAAGAAAATTTTCTGTCATTATTTTTTCAAATCTCCCTTTCTTTTTCAGAGACTTCAACCACATATATATTTTACCACTTACAGTTATCTCACAGGTCACTGATGTTCTCTTTTTTTTCACTCCTTTAACACTCTGATAATTTTGAATAATTTCTACTGCTGTGTCTTCAAGTTCACTAATCTTTTCTTCTGCAATTTCTAATCTGTCATTAATTTCATCTGGTGTATTTTTTATCACACTGCTTTCTATAAGTTTAATTTGGTTTTAGAAAAAAACTTCTGTGTATTTGCCAAAAATGTTTAATCTTTCCTCTAGTTTCTTATACATATGGAATAGTATTATAATAACTGCTTTAATGTCCTTATCTATTTATTATCTATGTCAATTTTGGATCAGTTTTGACTGGCTGGTAGTTTCCTAACTATGGATCATATTCTTCCACTACTTTGCCTGCATGTTAATTTGCAGCTGAATGCTAGACATTGTCAATTGTATCTTGATGGGTGCTAGATATTTTTGTATTCTTAAGTGTTGTTCTGGTACACAGCTAAATTATTTTGAAACAGTTTAATGTATCCCCAGCTTGCTTTTAACATTTTTACATGAGACCACAAGAGCATTAAGTCTATGGTTAATTTTCTCCACAGATCAGGAAGATTCTTCTGAGTACTCTACCTGATGCTTCATGAATTATGAAATTTTCTGTACTTGATAAGGTCAGGCATTATTCTCAGCCCTGGATTTTCTCTGGGGATTGTTCTGTTTCATGCTTTGGGGTAGTTATTTTCTTGGCCTCAGGTACATTTCTCGTATGCATACACTGACACTACTCAGTAGGATACTTACACTCTCATATTTGCAGAGTTCTCTATGTTAAGCTCCCTCCTCTTTGGCACTCTGCCTTATGAACTCCAGCGGCCTGGGATCCCAAGCAGCTCTGTTTCTCCAGCTTGGGGAGGCCAGTGGGCTCTGGCTCCATCCTCTCCTCCTTGAACTTCAGCCTGAAACTCCCCGTGCAGTAATCTGGGGCAATTGTAGGGCTCATCTTGTTCATTTCTCATCTGTCATGAACTTCTTTCATGTTCAGTGACTTAAAAAATATTTTGTGTTGTTTTAAAAATTATTTCAGGCCTAAGAATAAATCCAGTTTCTGTTACTCCATTTTGACCAGAATACGTAACTGTTATTGCTGTTTTTTTTTTTTTTTAAACTTCTTTATTGAGATGACTGGTTCAATTAAACTCAGGCTCATTTGCAGGGACAGTTTTTGAGTAAAGTGTTTGAGGTTTGTTTTGACCCCAAGACGTCTCTTTTTAGCTGTGTCTTTTCCTGGTTCTCTCTGATAAACTAGCTGGCCTGTGGTCTGGTGTATATCACTAATGGACTTAGCAGTTTCCCCCAAGTGCCATTGTATTGAGAGTCCCCTTAACGTTGACCTTCATACTCGTTCGCAAGTATAGTCGGTTCATTGGGGGTGGGCTTTGGAGCTGTCTGTGTCCTGTCTTTCTTCTTGGGGAAATGTTTCAGGAGTTTTAGATTCTGGCTTTGGGGCTGGGTGGGGACAGTGGTAGCTTCTTTCTGAGTGACATTCTTGCTTTAGGAAGTGGGTGCTTGTTGGAGGGTCTATGGTATTCCCAGCTCGCTTCTCACAGCATGGAACCTCTACTTTACAAATGAGCTAGGGGAGGGTGCTAGTATTCTCAGTGTGTTGTACTGAAGGCAGAGTTTTAGGGGCTGAGCAAAAGAAGAGAGCCTCAACCGATTACCACCATCACCTGGAATTCAGTCTCTGCAACAGGTAGCTGGGGTGGGAAGAAAAACGCTTATGGATTTTCCTTCCTGGGAAAAATACCATAGCCCTTGGCTGGGAGCTGGACGCAGACAGTGCTGTGTTCTTGGCTGTGCCCACCTGTAGTGGAGTTTCTATCACATTGCACTGGCAGTGGGAGGAATGGAGGAGGTCGTGGTTGAAATGCCGCAGACCCTCCCAGTTCTTGCCAAGTTTTAATAGATTTTCTTGAATTATGTGTTTTTTTAAAATTTGCTATATGCCCTAAGGCCATTTCTAGAGACTTTAAATAAATATATGTATCTTAAATATTTTATACACACACACACAATTGCCCATTCTGGAAGTGGAACTCCCCGTCTCCACCCCCAGGAGGTTTTCCACGCTCTATATGTGAATGCCCAGCTGACTGCTCACACTATCTCCCACTGCAGTTCGAGGATCAGAAGCCCCAGTGAGTCAACCCTCCTAGCTTCATTTCAAATTAAAACGACTTTTTTTTCTAGCCATGCCTTGCTTCATAGGCTAAAACCCTTGCTACTTGGATTTGACTTTTCTGAGCCCTTTTGAAGCATGCACAGTCTAGTTGAGCCCTAATGCAACCAAGTAGTTGTGTAGTTCTCTTTCTAGGGTCAGACTCACTCTCATCAGAGAATGTGCGGACCTGGGAAACAGGAATTATCTAGACTTGCGGGCCCTCTCCCTGCATTTCTGCCACCTGGTGGGCAACTGTTACTTGGCCTACCTTGAATCTGGATTATATTTGGTGGTCTCTGGAACCCTCTGGTGACGAGACATTTTAGCCATGTGTTTTGTGGTAGTTTGACAATATTTCATTTTTGATGAGGTGTTTTTTGCCTGTATAACTGCTTTAGAAGGAAACATATTTGGAGCTTGTTCATTGAGAGGCTGGAATAATCAACCTGCATTCATGTCCACAAACTACTGGCTGGCCTTTCTCCCGTGGTGGGTCTGGTTTGGGCTCATTGAGGGAACATGCAAGGTATGTGCGTCCCTGGGTCTCCAGTGTTCCTTCCAGGTCCTGGGCACCTATCTCAGCAGATCTTGATGGCAATCATGAAGGATATCCTGGGGACATCACAACGTGGTCGTCTCCCAGTTTTTCTGGCCAGCAGTGAAGAGACCGAGACGCTGCTTTTGGGTCTTGTTTTTACAACTAGACCTTCAAAGGACATAAAGCATCTGTGTCCCTGTTTTGTGGGGTTCCGATCACCCTAGATCTTTTTCTTCCTCCCATGAGCAGTGGGGGATCACCTAAACAATTTGGATCCAGTCATTCTCAGCAGCTAATGTCCTTCCAGCAGAGAGGGCATCTAATGGGACTGTCCCATTGTCGATGTCCCTCTAGTTCAGCCATCTCTTGGTTGCCAGGCCAGATTGCCTGACTTTGTTACCCAAGGGCTGAAAAGCTTGTTGTCCTTGTGGCCAGTTGGAAGCTCATGATCTTAGCCGCTGAGCTGTATTCTGTCATCTATTTAGATTAATCAGTTCCAAGAACTCCAGTTCCTTATTTTACTTGTGAAGGATCATTTAGAAAAAAAAAATTCAACCTGCCTAGCAGTAGTTTGTCCTGGAATGTTGGTTTTATTAATAATTACTGTGGGTTACACCTCCCCTGCCTTCTCATCTTCCATGAGGTTTCCCACATGAAAACCCCTAACATTGATTGAGGGGTGGTCAGATTTTTAAAAATGTGACATTGGGGTTTTGAGGACCGAAGTTCATGTCCATCCTGTGTGAGGCCATCCCTGAAGTCAGAAGTTTTCCATCCTGAACCATCACTAGAGGTGTCAGCGTTACGGTGACACGATGGTTTCCTCCTTTCTGTCAACTTGGAAATGGGGAAATGTTTGAAAAGATAAGAGAGCTGAGTGTCCAACCTTACTCTGGCCATATGACATCTCCAGGGGAGAAAAGGCCAGAGGAAAATTGGTTTCCTGCTTGCTGTGCAATGCATGAGCTTTTGGACACATGGCTGTCCTGTCACTTTTTACTGGAGCTAGGCCCCAGACATTTGCAAGAGTGTATTTATTTGACCTCAAGCTTTGACACGTTCTGGGTCCACCAGAAATTCTTGATTTCTTTTATACCCTGCTGGGCGGGCTTCTCTAAGGCAGTTATCCTGGGATTAAATCCCACAAACCCTTGAGGACTTTGTAGTCCATGCTGCTTGTTGGAGAGGAGAGAGAGTCTGCATCCATTCTTTCCTCCCCACTGCCGACCCCCAAAATGGCCGTTCCAAAGAAAGCTGCCTGTGCTCTCACTGGCTGATATCTATCCCCATTTTAACCCGATTCAGATGGGGCTGACCAGCATTTAGGGTTGGGTCACAACGTTTGTCTTCTGCAGTTCGCTGTAGGCAGCTGACTGTCTGCATTCTGCAAGATGCAATGCCTGGAGGCTTCATTTGACTTCATTTGATTGAAGATCAATCATAGTAACAGTTCGGAGATGACCTCCATTTCCATGCCATCTTTTGGTGCTGAGATAGTGTGTCAATCAAAGTAGACTCAGGAGGCAAACCACACCAATAATTTGAACATGGAATTTTTCAGAGTTGTTGAACTATAAAGAGTGGTGAACTCATGAAACTAATAAAACAGGACCGTACGCCATTCACAAGCAGCAGATTCAGAAAGCAGCTATTGACTCACATGGAGGGAAGCCAGCCAGTGAAGGAACTAAGAGCTTGGGAATGGGACCCCAGGCAAGGCTGAGATTCAGACTTTTCCAGGAGAGCATGGCTTTGCTGCGAACTGTAGCCTGCTAGAGGCCAAGACGCTTGCCAGAGAGTATGAGCAGAAGCTGGTCCACGGAAGGGCCTAACATTGCCCAGGGGTGTGTGGGTGGGCCCGGGCAGGTCTGGAGGATCAGCCCCAGGGTGGAAAGCCGATTGCCTGAGGATGCAGAAGGAGCTCGTCTGTAGAAGTAGCAGCCAGGGAATTGATGTTTGGATTGGTCATCTTTTCCCACATTGCCCTTTTAGGGATCTGGAAAGTGGAGTCCTGGGCTAACAGATGCCTTCTGTAACAGGGCACCATGAAAGCTGGATGTGGTGGCTCATATTACCCCAGCACTTCAGGAGGCCAAGGTGGGAGGATTCCTTGAGGCCAGGAGTTCGAGACCAAGTTAGTCATCATACTGAGATCCCCATCTCTGCAAAAAAATTGCAAAAATTAGCTGAGCGTGGTGGTGTGTGCCTATAGTCCCAGCTACTCAGGAGGCTGAAGCAGGAGGATCACTTGAGTCCAGGAGTCTGAGATTGCAGGGAGCTATGGATGCACCACTGCACTCTAGCCTGGGTGATACAGCGAGACTCTGTCTCAAGAAAAGGAATATACTGTGGAAAAGGAGATGAATGTTCAGTGGTCAGCAGCCTGTTGCCCCCATAGGGGGTTTTAGTGGCCAAAGGCTAAGTGTAATGGCTTTGCTATTGCAGGGGCCACCCTCATTTCCCCACCTATCCTACCATAAGTTGAGATATTTAGGCCACTGAGATTTTGGACACAAGGCTTACACATAGAATCAGAGGGAAATTGACCAAAGAAAGGCCCTGAGATGGGTGTCCAGATTCCAGGAGGATGCGCTCGTGGTGAACAAGCGCTTCTGAGTACATTAGCTGAGTAACTCTTGTTCTAGGAGTGCTGTGGTGACTGCTTTGGGTTGAGGGACCCTTCTGATAATTCTCAACTAGGGAGAAGGCAGGTGATCTGCAGGCAGGTAGTGGGAATTACTGCTCTAGGAGGCCACTGCTTATTCCAACCCCAGGAGCCAAGCCACTCCACCTCAGCCGCCACAGGAAGGGAGACTTGCAGGGTCCTCCTATAGGAACTCCCCAGGCATTGAGTTTTTGCTGGAGTTGATGGGTCCCAGGGTTGGTTAAGAAAGAGGACAGAAACTTTTCATGGGGGTGCTGGTAGGAGAAGAGGGGTGTTTCTTCTTCCATACTCTTGGCCCTTCTCTACATGGTCTGGGATTTGCTCAACTTTGCCACTAGGTGATGCTGTCCACTTGTACGGAAGTACACGGAGGCGACTGCTGCCTGCCCAGATCTGAGACCTTTTAAGAAACAGGAGTTGCTTGACCGGGCACGGTGGCTCATGCCAGTAATCCCAGTACTTTGGGAGGCCGAGGCGGGCGGATCATGAGGTCAGATCGAGACCATCCTGGCCAACATGGTGAAACCCCGTCTCTACTAAAAATACAAAAATTAACTGAGTGTAGTGGTGCGCACTTGTAATCTCAGCTACTCAAGAGGCTGAGGCAGGAGAATTGCTTGAACCTGGGAGGCAGAGGTTTCAGAGAACCAAGATCACACCGCTGCACTCCAGCCTAGGCAACAG
The DNA here is from genome assembly GCA_963573385.1 of Cacajao melanocephalus. Lineage (NCBI taxonomy): Eukaryota > Metazoa > Chordata > Mammalia > Primates > Pitheciidae > Cacajao > Cacajao melanocephalus. The sequence goes on from CAUYLG010025464.1 coordinate 15,630, forward strand.
AGCTAGATTCCATATCAAAAAAAAAAAAAAAAAAAAAAAAAAAAAAAAAAAAAAAATAAAA
>CAUYLG010025465.1:0-136832 GCA_963573385.1 Cacajao melanocephalus
AAGAAAAAAACAAACCCATTCAAAAGTGGGCGAAGGATATGAACAGACACTTTACAAAAGAATACATACATGAGGCCAACAAACATATGAAAAAATGCTCATCATTGATCATTAGAGAAATGCAAATCAAAACCACATTGAGATTTGAGATACCATCTCACGCCAGTTAGAATGGCGATCATTAAAAAATCTGGAGACAACAGATGCTGGGGAGGATGTGGAGAAAAAGAAACATTTTTACACTATTGGTGGGAGTGTAAATTAGTTCAACCATTGTGGAAGACAGTGTGGCAATTCCTCAAGGACCTAGAAACAGAAATTCCATTCGACCCAGCAATCCCATTACTGGGTATATACCCAAAGGATTATAAAACATTCTATTATAAAGACACCTGCACATGTATGTTAGTTGCGGCACTGTTTACAATAGCAAAGATCTGGAACCAACCCAAATGCCCATCAATGATAGACCGGACAAAGAAAATGTGGCATATATATGCCATGGAATACTATGCAGCCATAAAAAATGATGAGTTCATGTCCTTTGTAGAGACATGAATGAATCTAGAAACCATAATTCTCAGCAAACTGACACAAGAACAGAAAACCAAACACTACATGAGCCAAGATTATACCACTGCACTCCAGACTGGGAGACAGAGCAGACTCCATATCAACAAAAAACAAAAAAAAAGCTGGTTGGGTTGAATTATCTCACAATAAAAACACTGAAGTTAGTTTTTAATACAGAACAAGATTTGACCTTCCATAAACTTCTGAAGGATGGAAAACATGAGCTCGTTTGTGAGGAAGGATTTTCTTAATTTATCCCAATGTAGCCGAGAAACTCTGCCCTTGGATGACTTTGTTTTTGCATGGCAATGAGTTTTGAAATACATATATTTTGTGACATACAGAAATAATATTATCATATAAAATTACTTAAAGGTATGGAGACTTTAATATATAGAGTGTGCATATATTACACGTGTGTATGTCTTTGGTTACAGGAAGAGAGCTTGATTTCGTAATTCGCATTAACAGTACTTATAAAAAAGAAAATGACTTTATTTAAATATTTTATTTACATATTTTTCTTTACACCGTGAATAAACTTTTCTTTAAATTAATGTAATCATATAATTCATGCCAAAAAAAATACTTCTAGCATAGACATAAAATAGCACAGGTGAAAGCCAGGTGCTTTATTTGACAATTGTGTAATTTTGAAGGTTAAAAATAAATTAAAATTTAATATAAAATTATTTAAATTTGAAAATAAACTTAAGAGTAAAAATATTAAGAATTAAAATTTTTAAAAAGCAGATTTTAAACTTCAAATGAAAGAAGCATAATGTTAATTTATATAAAGAGTAATTTGGAATATTTTTAGGAAGTCAAGTAATAAATGATTTTTAAACAAGACCCAAAAGGCAGAAAGGACAAAGTAAATTTAGTTAATATGACTACATCAAAATTTGTAAGTTTTGTATGAAAATAAACAAAGTAAAAAGAAAAGGCACATATTGTGAGAGAAAGGGCATCTTTAGTCCATTTGGCAAAAACAAGCTTAAAAGAAAAACACCAACAATAAACACAGGTAAAAATAACCTGTTACAATTTTATCTTTATAATTTGAGCAAAAGTTTTAAAAAATCTGAAAATAATAAGTAGACATGTAGAAGAATAGAAACTATAAGTTGTCTGGTAAGGGTGTAATTAAGAATGTCAATTCAAAAAATAATTTTTCAAAATCAGGTAATGAAAATAAACATTCTATACTAGCTGAGATTTCAATTAGTAGGTATAAATATAGTAAATATATATTACCTGATGTAGAATATTATTTGGTGTCAGGCACGGTGGCTCACGCCTATAATCCCAACACTTGGGGAGGCCGAGGCAGGCAGATCACCTGAAGTCAGGAGTTTGAGACCACTGTGGCCAACATGGTAAAACCCCATTATCTAGTGAAAATACAAAAATTAGCTGGGCATGGTGGCAGGCTCCTCTAATCCCAGCTACTTGAGAGGCTGAGGCAGGAGAATCACTTGAACCCAAGAGGTGGAGGTTGCAGTGAGCCAAGATCAAATCGACTCCAACCTGGGGGACAAGAGTGAGACTTTGTCTCAAAAAAAAAAAAAAAAAACTATATGGTAAGGCAAAGGATGCATATATATGAATGAAATTGTCAGTAGGGATTAATTCCTAAATGAAACTAGAGTCACAATAATTTGCATGATATCATAACATTTATAAAAACTGCAAAACAGGAAAAAATTATATAAATATACATGTGTAGTAAAATGTAAAAACATATTCATACATTTGTTAAGAAAAACAAATTGTTGAAAACTTTCATTTATTAAGTAATTGTTTCTTTTCTAGAATAATTATAGAAGTTTAATTCTCAATCCTATATGACATACTCCTTGTATATTTTATACATTTTACAATAAAGTTTAGATTTTATTTCACCAAATATTTTGTGTTTATGTATCTTTTGCACATTTCATCATAAAGTTTAGATTTTATTTTACCAAATATTTTATGTTTAATAATCTCTGTATATATACAAAAAAGTACATTTTTTGAATATTAAAACTTATAAGAAGAATTCTGCTACAGAAGAGTCCATTTTACAACTCCTTTGATATTCTGCTCAAAGAACAATTATTTCTGTTCTACTTTTTTTATATTTTTTGATACAGAGTCTCACTTTTTTGCCCAGGCTGGAGCGCAGTGGTGCCATCTCAGCTCATTGCAACCTCTACTTCCCAGGTTCAAGTGATTCTCCTGCCTCAGCCTCCCAAGTAGCTGGGATTACAGGTGCCCACCACTATGCCCGGGGAATTTTTGTATTTTTAGTAGAGACAGGGTTTTACCATACTGGCCAGGATGGTCTTGAACTCCTGACCTTGTAATTCACTGCCTCGGCCTCCCAAAGTGCTGAGATTACAGATGTGAGCTACCGTGCCTGGGCAGATTTCTGTGTTTTCTTCCTTTGTATCTGGGCTAAATTTAGTGATTTCTTAGTAATTTAGGAAACAAAATGCAATTGAAGTAAGTAATATCTTATATCAGGTCACAAAAGGCCACAGAGTTTCGCCCTGGTGTTTTCTAGGGTAACTCACGTTGGGGCAGCCAGGCATCTTGGCTGAGAATATCTTTCTGGAGCCCAGTAGAGCTTTCAATTGAATACAGCCATTAGACTGCAATTGCATGAGTGATTTTAAATCAAAATTGCTCAAGGACGCCCTTCTGATTTCCTAAATCACAAAACCATGAATCAAATAAAATGTTGTTATAAGTCATTCAGATTTGGGTAAATTGTTAATGAGTGATAGGAAATAGAAAAGGCATTTTACTTGTGCTGAAACCAACTGATGAAGGTTTTAACCATAGCTGAGTTATTGGAGGTAGAAGAAGAAAGAATGGCACAAAGGAGACATTTGGATGTAAAGATTTTTCTTTTTAAGTAGCTATTGGAAATGAGAGAAAGGAGTTATGAATGACTGTCATTCTTACGTTTTGGCAATTCCCATTTAAGTGATAACGTATATATACTATTAACAACCTAAATGTTAAGAATACAACATAAGCAATAAGTTTAACGAACTGTGTCTTCAAATACATCAGAAAAAAAATGAAACAGTTGACGTGGTTTGTTTTAGGTGAGAATTGGATGTAAATTCAAATTTTATGTATGAAACTTAGAGTAAATAAGAAAATAACTAAACATACTTCAAGGTCAAGCAATAAAAGAGAAAGAAACACCAGGTGTTACAAGAACATGGAGAAGTGATACAGAATCAGACTTCATTGTCAGGGAAAACTTACAAATGCCGGAGAAGCTGAGCTTTGAAAGAAGAATAAAATTTAGCTCACGAAGATGAAAGAATATTGCATTTATATGTATATATGCCTAAGAGAGCATAATAAACTTTATGAAGATTATTGAAATATGCAGATGAATTGGTTGTGGAGGAAGCTAAAGATGTAATTGTTGGCAGATTGTAGAGGCCTAATATGCAAAAAAGTGTGACTTATTTAGCTGAAAGTTCTTAGCATGCCCTGAAGGATTTTTAAGGTGAAAGATGATATAATTACATTGATGTTTAGAGGACAGTCATACTGCAAGGCAGAGAAACTATTAGATGACTGGAGCAAAAAGAATCACTTTGTTGGCTGTGAGGTTAGAGAAATTGAGAAATTGTAGAAAAGGAAAATAAAGTAAAATCTGTAGTCCTTGTATCTTACTGAACACAAGACAGGGGTGAAGAGAAAAATAGAGCATGGGATAGCCACTAGAGTTTGGCTAAGTGCTGAGGGGATGCTATTTTCCTCGATGGTGAAGAACCACAACTAGACCACACACTCTAATAGTCTGAAACTTCCCAAATCAAAATTATTCCTAGTGCATTTCTCCAGTCGTATCACTTCCATCTTTTGCAAGCCTTTCCTGGTATATTATGTGAAATATTGTCTTTCTGGAGTTGTCTTATCCAGATGCGCATATGGTGTCTTAAATTAGAAATAGAGGAGGAAAAAGGCCTTTCTCTGGCAACAATCTATTTGAAAGCAATTAAACACAAGCTTTTTTGCATTGGATTAAATTTGCTAGCTTAATTTTTCTGTATCTTAACGAAAAACATATGCTCACCTCTCACCAGTGAATCTGCAAGCTGCTGAAAGAATTACATCTTTATGTATCTAGCTGAATATGCCACTCCATCAATGGTTTCATATCTTTAAATGAAGGATGTTTATACTAACGATTTAGATCAGTTATCTATACTATTATCTACCAGGATAGCATTGCTTAAAAATAGAGACTCAAAAACCATAAACTACAATGTAATGTTAAATAATTGGACTATATTAAAATTAGTGAATTCTATATAAGTTTAAAAAAGTAAAAAGACAAGGTACATATTATAAAAAATATCATTTGTGTTCCATATAATTGACAAAGAAGTCTACGAAAAACATTAAAATACATATACCTAAAAAAGCTGTAGAACTTTCTGTTCAACAAGAAAATGTGACTCACGGTAACTTGATACAAATTTTCACCCATCATTTATACATAAAATTAAAAAATTAGAAAATAGTTTAAATCTCACAAGAGTCTTTTTTAAGAAATTTGTTGCGAAAGATATTTAATATGGCTTATATTTAAATGAATATCCAGATGGAAAGACTGTAGTTAATTCCTAATCACCACTTTGGTATTAATTACTATTGAATCCTCTGCCTTAGTTTTTCTCTTTTTCACACACAGACACAGGCACACACATACAGAGAGAGAGAGAGAGATACTTTTACATTTTCAAATCCATTGGTACTTCGTTTTTATTCACTTAACAACAGTAAATCCTCACTTAACATGTGAGCAGATTTTTGGAAACTTCAACAATAAACAGAACAGCAATATAACAAGACCATTTTTTTCTCTCATCAATGTTGTAATAAATTGTCACTGAATGAAACTATGTCATTCCAAGACTTATTGTATATTGTTTCTCTTAAAGTCACAGTTACCAAAAAACCTGTGGAGAATATTAAGTAAGTACGTACTGTAAACCACATGTCCATTTTACACCATTTGGAGGAAGTTTTTGTTTTTCCTAAATCAAGCTTTTGACCTTTGACTTTTATCTGTCTTGAAAACATTTCAAAACTTTACTCTTATAAAATAATACTGTGAAAGGAACCAGGATAGCATTTCATAAAAATAGAGACCCAAAAAGCATAAAAAAACTTGAGACTCCAGTTCACTGTGCCAAGAGGAAAAAGTTAAGCTGAAAGCTGAATCATATAAGAAGCTGCCTTTCCTTTTGTTCCAAAACAAACAACTACACATAAAAGGAAATATATCACAGGTAGCTACTCTGATGTTCGTGTTATTTTATGAAAAGTGCTGAATAACTGAGACAAATACATAGTCATTCCTCAAACTGCTCCTTTTCTCTTCCAACATATGGATGACCATGTCCTCCTTTTCCTCCAGCCACTTTTCCTCTTTAAATGTTGAAATCCTCAAAATCATCTTTAAAGAAAAGCACGGATTGCTCTCCCAGACATTTCCTTAACCTTGGCAAAGTAAACTTCTAAATTGATTGAGCCCTGTCTTAGATAATTTTTGGTTTACAATAATCATTTTGTGAAAATTTGTGAATAAGTATTCTACAGGAATTGTGAAAAAAACTGCATCGATAATGTTTCTGCAATTTGCCTCATTATCTACCACCATCAACTGTTATAAATCTAATAGCTCAACTTATCAGTAAACAAATAAGCTAAAACGCATTTACTTAAAAAAAAAAATAGGCTGAGCATCGTAGCTCATGCTTGTAATTCCAGCACTTTAGGAGGCTGAAGTGAGGGAATCAGTTGAGGCCAGGAGTTTAAGACAAGATTGGGCAACATAATGAGATTTTGTCTCTACAAAAAATTAAAATGTGTCAAGTTGGACATGGCGGCGCATCTGTGCTTCCCACTGCTTAGAAGGCTAAGGTGGAGGCCCCAAATTCCTTGGGCCCAGGAGTTTGAAGGTGCAGTGAGCTCGGATTGAGTCACTGCACTCTAGCCTGTGTGACAGAGTGAGACCTTGTTTAAAAAAAAAATGCATCTATGATTAATTCTCATTTCTCATGTATTTTCACCTATTAGCATTATTTGATGCAACTGATCACTATTTCCTTCCTGAATCTACGTTTGTTCTAATTTCCAGGACATCATACTCTTAAAAAAAAAAAAAAAGAAAGAAAAGAAACCCCTCACTAAACATTGTTTCCTAGTTTCCAAGGCTAGATTTGCCATCGATCTATGAGCTTTATGTGTTGGAGTATGTTAGGCACAGTCTTAGGACTTTTCCTCTTGTCTATTGATCTCGCCTATTCTCAAGGCTTTAACCACCATGTAAAAATAATTTCCCGCTTTATATCTCTACCAGACTTTTACCTTAAATTCCAGGCTCATTGATCAAAGTTCCTACTAGAATCTGTATTTGGATTTTTAATAAGCATCTAAACCTAAACCTGTTCAAATCTTAATACAATGTCCCCCTGTGACTAACCAGATTATTCTTCAATTTTATCCAACTCAGTACATTGCAATTTCATATTTCTAGTTGCTCAGATATAGTCTGTTTCTATTTATTCTTGTTTCAAATACCAACACTGGAAAGTTAGTTTCATAAGTTACCAGGTTTCTATTAGGTAGTTAGAAACACCACTCTTTGAGTGGTGGAGAAAAACAAATCTGATTATCTTTAGATCTTCTTTGTTTGTATTAAGGAATCTCTTTTCTTCAAACAACTGAGAAATCAATGATTTATTTCATATTTTTCTCAAGCATTGATAAAATTCTCAATGCTTTTATCTTTTGCTTTGCATTTGATATTCTTAGTCTTTTTCACTGATACTATAATTAAAAACCAACATCGCCTTACAAAAAGAAGATACTTTTATAATGTTCTGTTTATAGCTGTGGTGGTTCTTTTGCATCTGTGGAGGATATTTTTTAAACACTTGGAGATAATTGAACCTAAAATTTTGTCATTTGTATGCGCTATGAAAATATCCAAGACATGCAAGCAGACATTAATGTTGAATAACTAAAAATAACTAATTATTTTTATAACAATTATATAAATGAGCATAAATAAATGTTGGAACGGGAATACAGATGGAATGGGAAGGATGATTTCTAGGCTGTCTGTAGTTTTATGCCTCCTTAAAGTCAGTTCTAAGTAATAAATTTTCTACTTAATAGTTCTAGTTTTTTTGTTTGTTTTTGAAACAGAGTCACTCTGTCATCCAGGCTGGAGTGCAATGGGGCGATCTTGACTCACTGCAACCTCCGCCTCCTGGGTTCAAGCAATTCTCCTGCCTCAGCCTCCCAAGCAACTGGGATTACAGGCGTCCACCACCGTGCCTGGCTAATTTTTGTATTTTTAATACAGACAGGGTTTTGCCGTGTTGGCCAGGCTGGTCTCAATCTCCTGAGCTCAGATGATTCACCTGCCTCAGCTTCCCAAAGGTGCTAGGATTACAGGCGTGCGCTACCATGCCCGGCTCTTGGTTTTTTTTGTTTGTTTGTTTTTGTTTTTTAAAGAATCTTTACAATTTTCTTTGTAACTAATCATGTCATCTGGGAATAGAGACAGTTTTCTTTCTTCCTTTCCAAACTTTACATCTTTTATCTTTCTTAATTTCTTAGTTAGGGTATCCAGTACAATGATGAATAGAAATGGATAAAGCAGAAATATGATCATAGTTGTCAGTTTTTTCTTCTATTTTATCCTCTTTTTCTCTCCCCTGCTACTGCTCCTCTTCCTCTCTTCTCTTGTAGATGTCCTTTATCAAATAAATAAAATTCTCTTCACCAAGAAATGAACCATGGTGGTATTCTGATCTGAGACTTCCAGCTTCCAGAACTGTAAGGGGAAAAAAAAAAGTCTGCTGTTTAAGCTACCCTGTCTTTGGTAACAATCCAGATGGATTAAGACAGTTATCATGTATTACTTATTTGCATATTACTCAGTTCTATGTAACGTTTTGTTAAGTTTTCTGTTTATACATTATTTCATATTTTATGTCAAGTTTTTGTCGAGGGTTGTGTAAAGATTTTGCCGGGTTTATGAAACAATTAGGAAATATTTTTCTATATTGCGAAAGTAATATTGGCATCATATCTTCTTAAGTAATTGATTTCAATTAAAATTTACCAATAAAATTACTGATGTCTTGAATTTCTTTGTGGGAAGACTTTTGGGAATAAATTCAATTATTTTCGAGATAGATAACTATTCAGATTTTTATTTTGGGGCAGTTAGAATTTTCAAGAAATTAATCAATTTCATCTAAGCTGTTGATGTAATTGGCATAAAAATGTATTCATAACATTCTTGTAACATTTTCTCTTTATGTCTATAGAATCTGCAGAGGTATTGAAGCAGTGTCGTTTGTCTGAGGAGATACCTGAGGTTCATTACTTTGCACTAAGGAAATTGAAAACGCGGACAACCATGGAGTAGATTTAGGACAGGAAAGTTTGATAGACAAAAGAAGAGAGAGCTTCCTTGTGCAGAGGCAGGGGACCCAAATGGATTTCTGAGTTTAGGGCAAGATGTTACTGGTTTTATAGACAAGCTTAAGGAGGTGGTGTTTGATTTATATAGGTTGCAGGGAATTGGTTGGGTCAGGTGTATGCCATTTACATAGTGTTCAAGGCAGCTGGCCATCCTACCCTAACTTTTTATTATGCAAGTGAGGTCTTTACCTGGCTGACCCCATGTAACCTGCACATGTGGCGACAAAGAAAAGAGAAGAGGAAACCTCCATGTTGAATATACCTGTGTTCCAGATATCCCTTTTCTATTGGCATAGCTGCTGGCATTTATCTATGCAAGCTTCCAGCTTGATTTTTCAGGTTGCTTTTTGTTAGTAAAGAAATGATTTGGAGGCTGCTTTTTTATTAAGAGAAAATTCCACCCCAGAACTCTTTGATCCTTACTGCCTAAATAATTTCTTGTTGACTCCGTTATGAGTGCATTTTCTTTTACTCCTGGTGTTGGCTATGTGGTGCTCTGTTTTTTGAGCACACTGAGTGTGTCGATGTTGTTGAGGTTTTCAAAGAACTAACCTTTGGATTTCTTAATTTTCTCTACTACCGTTTGTTTTCTATTACTGATTTTTCAGTCAATCTTTACTATTTTTCTTTGCTATTTACTTTGGGTTAATTTTGCTTTTCTTTTCTTAGCTCTTCAATTTAGAAGGTGAAGCCATTGATTGTCAATTTTTCTTCCTTTCTGATAATAGGCTTTTAAAGCTGTAAATTTTACTCTAAGCACTGCTTAGCTGTGTCCCACAAATTTTGCTTGGTCTTGTTTTCCTTCTAATTCACCTCAAACTATATTCTAATGTCTGTCATGTCTGTAGATTATGTCTGAAAGTAGGCATATAGTATGTCTGTTGATTTCTTCTTTGAGCTATTATTTATCTAAGAGTGTGTTGTTAAATTACAGTGGTGACATTTCTTATAATATGTTCTTTGGTTTTGGTGGATTTCAGTTTTTCTATCATGAACATAGACATGGATTAATTTTTTCTTATTGTTCAAGACATGTATTTCTTTAATCTGTCTTTCATCAGTCTGGAAAATTTCACACCAGTCTGAGCAACATAAGCAGACCCATCTTTAAAAAAAAAATTCTTTAAATTAGTCGGGTGTGGTAGCACATGCCTGTTCTCCAATCTACTCAGGAGTCTGAGGTGAGAGGATCATTGAGCAGAGGAGGCTGAGGCTGCAGTGAGCCTTATTGTTCCACTGCACTGCAGCCTCACAGCAAGGCCCTGTCTCAAAAACAACATGACAAAAAAGAATTTTTATAATTATTGACTTTTTAAATACTCTCTCCTTTTGGAATTCTTATTAAACATTTGTCATATCTGCTATTTAAACTTGTAGTTTCCTTGGACTGCCATATAAAATTACCACAAAATTAATGATGTAATACACAGTAATTTATTCTCTTATAGGAGACCTGGAGTCTGAAATCTAGGTGTGATCAGGACCTCACTCCTAGCAGTGGCTCTGTGAAATTTAAACATATCAGACTCTAGGGAGAATTAAAATATCTAGTATGGCATGTATAGCCTAGGTGTCTGTTTATAGCATGTCTTCTGCAAACTCTCTAGGGGAGAATCTATTTCATGCCTCTTCCAGCTTCTGCTGGCAGCTGACGTTTCTTAATTTATGACCACATCAGTCTAATTTCTGCCTTTGTCTTCACATCACCTTCTTTTATACTGTCTACCAATTTCTCCGCCTCACACTTATAAAGACCCTTGCCATTTTAACAGGACCTGCCTGAATAATCCAGAATGATCTCCTCATCTCAAGATCATTTATTTGATTAAATCTGCAAAACTCTTTTCCCAAATAAGGTAATGTTTACAGATTTCCTTAATTAGAACATGGACATATCTTTAAGTGTGTTACAATTCAACGCACTACAATTTTTTTCTTTTATCTTAATTGCAATAGCTACATGATTTATGTATTAGTCTGTGTTCTCCAGAGAAACAGAAGCTTTAGGATTGTGTGTACATATACACATAAAAAGGTATGTATATTTACACATAAAATATGTGTGTATATATATATATATACACACACACAGATACATATTGGCTAATGTGTTTGTGGGGGGCTGGCAAATTAAAACTATGGAGGGCAAGCCAGCAGACTGGAGACCCAGGGAAGGTGATATTGCAACTCAAGTTGAAAAACAGTCTCAAGGTAGAATTTCAACTTCCTCAGGGTATTTCAGTCTTTTTATTTAAAGGGCTTCAACTGATTCAATGACGTCTACTATATTACGGAATTTAATCTATTTACACAAAGCCTACTGACTTAAGTGTGAATCATATGTAAAAAATACCTTCACAGCAACATCTAGACTGGTGTTTGACCAAATATCTAGGTACCATGGCCTAGCCACATCCCCATAAACACATAAAATTAAGCATCATCATTTATTTCCATAATGTTATTGTTGTTTAAATCTACCTGTTCTCTTTGCTTACTGTCTTTCTGCTTCTTTTCTTTATAATTTATAGACTTTCCATTTTCATGTTCAAAATTTCTTATGCCTACAATCCTCTTTTATTTATCTGCCATAAGTACTTCATTTGGATTAATCTCATTTTTAGAAAAAATTTTAATCTCATATTTTTTAAACAGTGCTTTTTATCTTCAACCACAGTGTTTGATTTTTGTAAAGATCTCATGAGCTCGTGATATTTTCAGCCAGTTTTACTTTTTGCTAAGTGCCCCAGATATTTATTTTGATATTAATCTATTGGTTTAGAGATTCTTGTACTATGATGGTAGTGTAAATCTGGGCCTTATACTCACAGGCATTGATTTCTCAGTTGAGTAGCATCCGAACAGAGGGGTGTGTGTGTGTGTGTGTGTGTGTGTGTGTGTGTCATGGTGTAGAAACAGTTCTTGTTCATCCTACTTGAACATACCTTGGAGCTTACATCTGTAGTTGTATTCAAACTTTTATTTTTAATTCATTTAAATTAGGAAGAGAAAAGTAGCCCCTTGGTATACATTCTAGATAAGGGAAAAATGGAACTACACAGAAAACATCCAAATTGACATTTCATAATACACCCTTGCCATACAGATATAAAAACATTTACCATCTATAACCTAGATCAGGGGTGATATGGTTTGGCTGTGTCCCCGCCCAAATCTCATCTTGAATTGTAGTTCACATAATCTCCATGTGTCATGGGAGGGACCCAGTAGTAAGTGATTGAATCATGAGAATGGATGGTTTCCCCTAAGCTATTTTCATGATAGTGAGTAAGTTCTAACAAGATCTGATGGTTTCACAAGGGGATTCTCCCCGTGCTCAGCACTCATTCCCTTTTCTGCTGCCCTGGGAAGAGGCACCTTCCTCCATGATTGTAAGTTTCCTGAGGCCTTCCCTGACCTGCAGAACTGTGAGTCAATTAAACCTTTTTCTAATATATAAATAAATTACACAGTCTCAAGTATTTCTTTATAGCAGCTGTGAGAAGAAACTAATACAAAGGGTCGGCAAATAATGGCCCATGGGTCAAATTAAGCCTTCGGCCTATTGTTGTAAATAAAGTATTGAAACATACTCATGCTCATTTGTTTATGCAGACTTATGGCTGTTTTCACACTACAAATGTGAAGTTGAATAGTGGAAACAGAGACCATATGACTCACAAAAAATATTTACTGTCTAGTTTTTTTACAAAAAAAAAAAAAAATTCTGCTGACACCTGCTTCTTGGACCTGCTTCAAAAGAGAATTAGCTGGACGTGAAGGGAAATGAGAAAACAGTTTTGTTTTTCAGGCTGTGAAAAACCATTCTCTGAGGCTGTTCCATTCTCTCTAGGCTGTGAAAAAACAGTCTCTAACAATAGAGAAAAACAATTGTCTAAGAATTTTCCTTGTTCACAGAGTGCCTCAGTAGCTGTTGTTGATTGAGGCTGTGGCATCGTCTACTACTTTTTCTCTTTCAGGCAAAAAAACACCTACAGACAGAATCTTGGCATAATTTATATCTTTTTATTTTTACTTCAGGTCACAGGGATAAAACCCAAACACATCAGACTCAGAGGAGAATGAAAATGTCTGTTACGGCGTATCTAGTCTAACTATGGTCTCACAGTGTGTCTTCCACAAATTAAGGTCTCTTGCCCAAACTGTTTGGGCATTCCTATGGGGTTGTTTCATCTTCTGTTTGTTGGCGCAGCATTCCAGGCTTCTCATTAAATTTTCCGGTTAATGTTTGCTGATGGCAAACAGCCAATACCAGCATTTCTAAAGCATGATAGATTTCAGTCCCACAGTAGAGTCTAATTTCTCATAAGAGTGAATCCCAAGGAACACTACAGTAAAAAGCTGGAATAATTTCAATTTCCTATATTCAGAAAGACCTCAAATTTCTTAATACAGTACATATTCCTAGAAAACAGGTGTCTTAGTCAGTTTGGGCTGCTATAATAAAGTACCATAGACTGTGTGGGTGTGAAACAATGAAGATTATTTCTCACAGTTCTGTAGGCTGTAAGTACAGGATCAGGAGGCCAGCATGGTTGTGTTCTCGTGAGGACCCTCTTCTAGGTTGCAGACTGGTATTTCTGTTACTTGGCTCCAATCTCATGACCTAATTACCTCCCAAAGAGCCTACGTCCTCATCTCATTACATTGTGTGTTAGGTTTTCAACATATGAATTTGCAAGGGAACAACACAAACATTCAGACTCTAATAGTTGGCTAATGATATACTTCCGGGTGTAAGTTTATGGTGGTTTTTATTCCATTTCATCTATATAGTAAACTTTCTTTAAAATTTGATTCTCATTCTAGCATATCCAATCTCAAATAGCATATTTTCTCCCAAACCACAGTTGTATTTACTGTTTCTCATGGTTTTAAAGTATAGGTCTGACCACTGACAGCCCTTTGAGTCAGAAGTCTAATGATAAAACTATACTCAGGTGGGGAAAATGTGATCTTGTCTACCTAGGGTAAAAATTTAACCTAAGTTGCACCTGGGTATTCACTGTACCTTAACCAAAATATTATTAAAAGCCTGAAAATGTATTTCATAAATATGGGATTTCCTCAGGGCATTATTACAGTTTAAAAAAATCTGAGTTAAATCTTTTAAAGACAATGCAGAAATTAGTGGGGTTTTTTGAAAGCAAACCCTAGGTGAAAAAAATATGTAAAATTGCTTTCAAAGTATTTCCTCACTGTGCTCCTTTCACATTCTGCTACTGCTAAAATGTTTTTTTTTTTCTGTCCCTTAATTTTCTGTCTCTTACCTTTACTTCCTCTCTCTTTCACTCTCACTCCTGTTTCTTCCAATTCCTCATTTTGTCTCTCCTCTGCTTACAATTGGTTAGACATTATTGCTTTCCAAATACTAACACTCCTAACTATTGCCCATTCTCATTGCAAGCAGACTCTTGGGAATCATTTTCTTTCTTTTTGCTGACTGCTTTTTTTCTTTCTTGTGATGTAGATCCTATTGGAAATCTGGTGATTATGTCATCCATCTTGCTGTACGACTAAATACCAAAACCCTTTCCTTTCTGAGTTGCCAGCAATATTATCTCATACTTTCTACATAAATTTCTTTGCTCCACAAAATATCTCATTCAAAACCTCCTTATTAGTTAAGAAAATGCTGTGTACCAAGAAAGTTTCCAGTAAATATTAGCAGATGATTTATAACAATGTAAGGATAATTATGAGTGAAGAGGGAGGATCTACAGTGCTTACATGTTTCATGGTGATTTTAACGATTGAAAAATTGCATTGCGTACTTGAGCTTACCCATTCATTCTGCAGTTACATCAATGATTGTTTATGGGCATATTTTAAAATTCATATATATTTTTAAGAAGTGAGCAGTTACAATGTTTCTAGTTACAGACAACTGTAAGTACTTTAGAATTGTACAAATCTATTATTTTCTAAAGAATCCATAGCCACTTAAAAATACTATAAAACACAATGATTCCATAGCTTTATTTAAAGATTTATTGCCATTATTTTAAAAGGAGAATGATATAAGTAATATTTTAATATTTTTTCTTTTGTTATAGTCAAATTATAAGTGTGTAGCCAAGCAATTACACAATGTAATGACATAGTTAAATTTATGATTGTCAGGTAATATTTTTTCTGTTCTTTATGTTTATTGGCTTTCTACAGGATATATCATATTATATACTGTTTTCCAAATATGAGTTACATTAGAATCTTCCTTACTTCAAGATACTCTGAAAAGATATGAGTCATTGTGTTTCCTGGCATTCTAAAACTGCTAAAGGTATGAAATTTAATATTTAGATAACAGTATTTGACGTGGGACAAATGACGAATCAGTATATTTTCAACATTTATCTATAAAAGTAAAAACAGAAGACAAATACTTCATGCAACTTGTTTCTATGATATTATTTTTTACCAATAGCACAATTTTCTGCAGAGACACCTTTCAGAGAAGTATGTACAACCAAAAGGTTAGATACTAAAACTTTGATGCAGCTGCATAAAAAATATTGTGCCAAGTTGATAGTTAACATTTTATTGTAGTTGTTTTTCACCTTGTTGATCTGGAAGTTAATATTTCAGCATTCTAGAGTGGGTTACTTTACAGTTTATAACACAATCTCATATTTATCACATTATACATCTATATCACTTCTACTTCTTCCAAAACAGTTTTTATTACTAAATAGTAAAGCTTTTCGAGTGTAGAGAATACCATGAAATTTGCTGGATAAATTAACTGCCTTGCAAATGGCATAAGAAATGTCACATTTTATGAATCAGAGTTAACAAGATTTAAAAAATGATACCACACATATTTCACAGTGCATTATAGGAGGAGTCTATCTCAGTGTATTGCAGCAACTTATTATTAAATTTCAAAGCATCAGCAAAGAATCTCTTTCTAGCAAGTGTTAGTCGTGATTTCACCAAGAGTACTCCAAACATCATTAATACTTAAGAGGTTTCTAATATGATATGGATGGGAGGATGCACAGAAAACATTTAAAAATGCATTTTGTCTGAAGTGTCACAACTTTTAATTCTTTTATAACTATTTTATTCTTTCTTTATCCCCAGTAACATATTTATTATGTGATACTATTTATTCTATATGACAGTGACAATTGCCAGAGGTTTTCAGAATGTATTCTTGTGTAGAAAACTTTACACATTCACAATATTCTATACATATGAAGTACATAAAATTATTAGAATTGTTTACATAAATTAGCTTTTTCAAGGAGATTTTTGACATTGTTTTTGATCATCTCATTTTTGAAACACCATGTTTGAATGAGAAATTAAGATTATTTCATAGTTAAAAGAGTATTCCACTTGTAAAAAGATGGGTCAATACCTACAAGACAGAATTCTTTCCATATAACGAAAAAAAGTTCTTAAAAGACAAAGAAGATAATAAAAGAGAAGTAAGAAAGCACCTGGTTAATAATACAAATTGATCCCAAAGAAACTTAAGGAAAATATAATTTATGCTTATCTAATTAATTTGTTCTTTCTCTCCCTGCACTGCTCTGGTTATTTTATAATATATTTTGGATCATACAGATCTTTCCACTCGTTCTTTGTAGATAATAGATAGTATTCATTACATAGATAATCAGATCTATGAAGCAATGAGAAAATTGCATTAAGGAAACAATTATTATTATAACATTCCATGTACATAAGGACTAACTTTTTTTTTTAACAAATCATGGGCTGTTTCATCATAACATCTTGGAACCACCTTAGGAATGGAAATTTGCTGGCCAGTGGTTGAAGCTAAACAGGACTGCATCATTAATAGGCTAATATGTTAAAATAAGCCTTTATTCAAAATACAAACATTAAAAAACATTGCAGTTTTTAGGTGTTACTAGAAAATGGTTATAACTCTTCACTAAGCAACTGTATACAGTTATTAGACTAGACGTTGAATTGCTCATTCATAATTGCCTTCACATGTGAGGGAGCATGGTGACTGCTGCTCCTGACAGTAACAAAGATGTAACATTTCTATCTGTGTTATTAACAAATAACAAATTAACTGTGTAACTAGTGCTTACAATTTAGCCTCATTTATGCCTTATCATTTTCCTGATAGAGTGTATATGACATTAATACTAATGCAATAACCAACATTTCCTTTATTTTTTGAAATTACTTACACAGTAGTCAAGTCAATACAAAACCATACTGAATTGGGGCTGAGTGTTCCTGCAGCAAGTCATGTGTGTAAGGACCCATGCAGCTTGGTTTACTTCAGCTTATCTCTGCCAAGTACTTGTGTCACAGTTTATGAGTATTCTAGTGGGCATTGTGAATGCATTGATAGGTTGTTTTTGTCATATAAAGAGCACTGATATTTCAAAAACTGAAATTGTACACTTTAAATATGTAAGATGAAAGCTTATCCATCGTTTAAAACCCTGGACCACATTAAAAGTAGACTTCTAGTTGAAGTTTAGAATGAACTAGAATATAGGAAAATGCCCTAGTAATTTAGTATATTAGTCTGTTTTCACATTGCTATAAAGATACTACCAGAGACTGGGTAATTTATAAAGGAAAAAGATTTAATTGACTCACAGTTTCGCTTAGCTGGAGAAGCCTCAGGAAACTTACAATCATGGCAGAAAAGGAAGTAGGCAGATTCTCCTCAAGGTGGCAGGAGAGAGAAGAGTGAAGGAGGATCTTCCTAACGCTTACAAAGCCATCAGATCTCATGAAAACTAACTCACTATCACGAGACCAGCATTGGGGAAACTGCCCCCATGATCCAATCACCTCCTTCCCTTGACACATGGGGAGTACAATTATAGATGAGATTTGAGTGAAATCATATCAATTAGCAATTGTTCTTCATTCTTTCCCGCTTTCCCTATTTATTTCTTTCTTACCTTTCCCTCTCTCTCTCTCTGCCTACCTCCTTCCTTCCTTTTGTTCTACACTTAAATATTACTATTTCTGTTTATGTTGGAATCAGAAGGCCCTGGTCTCTTTGGTTTCAACCATACTATTAATAGATTTTCACAGTTTCTTTTTCTCAGCCCTGAACAGATACCCTCCAAGAGGCATATTTTGAGGTAAGCACTGTTTATTCTATTATATTTTACTGACATCACATGACCAACACTATGTGGTCATAAAAAGCACATTCTTCTATATTAAAACTATAAGTCTGTGCACAGTGACACATGCCTGTAATTCCAGCACTTTGGGAGGCCTAGTAGGGTAGATCACCTGAAGTCAGGAGTGCAAGACCAGACTGGCCAATATGGCAAAACCCTGTCTATACTAAAAGATACAAAAAATTAGCCAGGCATGGTGTTAGGCACTGTAATCCCAGCTACTCCGGAGGCTGCGGCAGAGAGAATTGTTTGAACCTGGGAGGCACAGGTTGCAGTGAGTCAAGATCATGCCACTGCACTTTAGCCTGGGTGACAGATGGAGACTCCATCTCAAAAGAAACAAATAAACAAAAATACAGTAAATAAATAAAATATTTAAGAGGAAAATTGTTATCCAATGGTTATGTAAGATGAGGGCTAAGAATTGGCCTTTGGGCTTAGTAGTGCTTAGGTTTTGTTGTAGATACTACTGTACGTATGTTTATGTGTGTGTTTAACACAAGAAAAATTTCTGCAGTTGCCTGTTGCATGAAATGATACTGTTGAATAAGGAAAATTATTAAGGAAGACAGTGAAAAAGCAAGAGAGAGAGAGAGATTGAATTTCCAGAGTAATATTGAATAGGCAAGAGAGGATGAGTTCAGTCCATAAGGAAATAGGATAGCCCCAGGAAGGAACAGAGATTGTTCATCTTCAGTTGCAAGAAGAAAAGAAGAGAATATGGTTAGTGATGCTGACAGATAGGTGGATATTTTGCTCAATAAAAGGGCAATGGAAGCCAGTAAAAGAGAATGTGTGATAAGGCATAAATGAGGCAATGGGAAATGTGAGGCTTGAGGACAGAGGAGAAAATGTAACTGTCTTCTGGAAGAGCAGCATGAATGCATTATGAAACACTGATACAATGACTGGGCAGCATTTAGTGATCACTTTAGTAACCATAAATTTGAAGTGAGACTGTAGACTTTTTGTGCTTTGTATCACTGTCTAGTTATAGAATCAGAGTGGGTACAGACATCATTTAAACAAGATTGTGGTTTTCTCAAAAGACTAGGAAGAAATAGAAGGTATGAGAATTAAAGCTATATACAAAGGACTGATTATAATGCTCTAACAGATCATTTAATCTATATAAGATGAAAATGTAGACATGAAGAGTGAAAATAAATGATCTAAACTAATTTTAGGTTCTTGTTGAGAAGAGAAATATAACAATTATGTAATTACAGTACTCTATGGATAGAATAGAAAAATATTGAGATGAAAATAATGAGGAGGTTGCTGTGATTAGAGATTCTGTATTACAACTATGGGATTAAGTGGCTAATGTTAGGTAGAGAACAAAATAATTAAAATTGATGAAGTCAAGAAATGGAAAATCAAGGGCTTCGGAAGAACAATCCAAGTTGTTACTGAAACTATGCGTACTTACAATAGGAGTAATGTTAGAGAGTGACAGAGAGCTAGAAGATAGATTATTGATGAGTGAAGGCAATTAACCTGGAAAGTTTGTAACAATCAGGCATTCTGCGTACTATGAAATAATGATACAACATTTTTGAGGATATTATGGTATGCTGTCACATGACTTAAAGTTGGAAGTGCTTAACGGAGAAAGAGAAAAAAGAAAGCAAAACAGTATTGGAAAGCAGTGTGAAGAACACTTAGCACATTTCTTGGCCCAGTCCTATGAAATGTGTGAAGAGAAAATAGCTAAGGGTTTTGAGAGCAGAGAGAAAATGTGTGTTCCCAAGAGTGAGCCACTTTCCAGTTAGACTAAGAAGCCAAAGAAGACATTTAGGACAGAAGTTCAGAATAGAGGTGATCTTGCAGATAATTGATTATCGGTCCCAATAGGCATGGTATAAAGAGCTCAGAGTTTAGGAAAAGAAGTCGATGGGATCAGAAAGAGGAAACCCCCATGGGGGTTTGAGTACATGAGATGAGAGGTGACCTAAGTCTTAGACTTCTTGTGGTTGCTGAAATAACCTAGAAGAAAGAACAAAATGTGATGAGATTTGGTGATCTTAAAGTTGAAAATTTCGATGAGATATAAGTGTGGTGGTATTGGGACATATGCCTTGTCAAGAGCACTCTTAGTCCCAGAGGCCTTTATTGACTTTTGCAGTAGATATGAGAAGACCAAAGACGTGGTAATGGGATTTAATGTGAGAATATAGGACTCTGTTGACATATATTAGTGACTGAGAGGTGGTATGGATATTAACAGAGGTGCTGTGGAAGCCAGGTGGTGTGTAGCCTTAGTTAACTGATTTAAGAAAATAGAAAAACATATATCTAACAAATGTACTCATCCTCTGACTTGATAACTTTTCATTCATAATATTCATGCTAGCCATTATCTAAATTCAGGAAAGAAGGAAAAGAGTGAGGAGAATAATGAAATATTTCTGTGGGATTTTGTTCTAAATGGGGTCAGAAAAATAGAATAAAAGCTGGGGATACATGTGATTTATTCATGTGAATATAACTTCCATACAATTATAAGAGATATAATAATCATACACATATTGTTATACAAGACCATTGTTTCATTTGCTAGCAAATTAGAAATAGTAGAGTGCAAATATCAAAAGTCCTCTGTAAATCACATAATGAGAAGCAGATATAAAGGGCACTAAAGTTTATATCAAATAACTAAGTTTCTCTATATAGAACAGAACAGATGTGACCACTACTAAGAACATTTTGATACATGTGTCTAAAACCCACATAATGTCTCTGATTGATATTAGGAAAGAAGGAACAAAGGAAAGTATAAAAATAATTATCTTGAGACACTATCATTCTTGGCCCTCAATCTTATAGAATTTCACAAAAACTACTTGTCTATGGAATTAAAAAGATCATTCAAGTGTCCTTGGACTTGCAGAGAAACAGCATATATGACTCTTATCTAGACTTTTGTCTCCATAAAATGGGTAAATACCTTCTGTGATAGTTGCTTCTTTCACTATGAATTTCTGGTGAGGTTTCTTGTTTGTTTGTTTGTTTTCCTTGCTGGCAGCACTCTTTTTAAATGTGTATTAGACTACAGATGGCTCAAAAGAAATTAAGGCTTAAAAGTGTGCATAGTTTTACTTAACAAAAAGCAGTTTTATATTTTACATGGAGATTGTCATCTCTTCTGCCCTCTGCTGATAGGATTTGCTCATATAAATTTCAAAGCCTGCTGTTTTCTTTGTAAACTAGTAAAGGTAGGAGGAGGGTTTTTAACATTAAAGCTAAATTATGCATTTTTTATTTTCTATAATTATACAGATTTTCATATAAAATTAAGGAGTCTAGATAATCACAATTATAAAGAAAAACATAATTGAGTTAAATATGTTTTCTACTTTTATAGCTAGAAAATATCAAAAACACTACAAATGAAGTTACAGTAATGATTTCCATCATTTTTATAATTTGGTTATCAGACATGTTTTAAAGTCAGGATAAAATAGTGAAGAAAAAAATAGAAGATTTCTGTAGTATTTTGTGCTTGTCAGGTAGGCTGTGTAGGCTATAACTTGTAGTTTACCGGATTTCCTATTTCTAACCTTGAACTAAGGAGCAAAACAAAATGAAAAATGAAGTATGGCATGCAAGTTCTTTTCTTCCAGATAACATAAACGCTCTGTGATCTTTACATGAGATATTTTGTTCTTTATGTTTGTTTTCTTGTTTTCAGTTATTTTTCAGTTATGTATTTTTTTATGTCAGATTGCTAGAATATTTTTCTGCCATTAAAAAAAGGAAAGATAACTTCTACTCTATCAAAAAAAATCACACTTTTTCTGTAAGCGTGGTGCCTCCAGCAATAGAATAGGTCTGTATTTTGAGGTGGTTTTGAAAAATTCTGTCATATTAAGGAGGCTTTGTTTAAGTATGCTCATATGTTTTGAAGTGACATAAATTTTCTCTAAAGTTGAAAGTAAAACCAAATGTTTAATAAATTCTTATCAAGGTTTCAGTAGTAGCCCTTTAGCACACAAACATGGATTGAAATCTCAGTCTTTATTCTTTGGTAGGCTATTTTACTTCTCTATGCCTCAGTATCCTCCTAGATAAAACAGAGATGATAATGCCTACTCCAGTGAATTGCCATAATGATTTGATTAAATAATATACATAAATTAAGATGACAGAGTTTGCTATATAGTGAGCATTTTGGAAATGTATCCATTTTATTATCAAAAAGACTAGATGCTAAATTGGGGCAAGATGAAGATAATCTTAAGAAGGCAAGAAATGATTAGATTGATATCACAGGTAGTTTAAAAGTTATATGTCCATATTGCTGACTCAGTTATATCTGAATGGCTTTTTGTTTAAAACTAATTCTTTAGGAGACTCTAACACAATGTATACCAGACATTACTATTTTAATGAAATATCCAGCAGGTTTAGGATTAGCATTTCCTAAAGCACAAACATTGGCTTTACAGCCTGATAGAAAGACAGATTATTACTGCTGGCACAAAAAAATTATGAAATACTACAAATATGTTTGCTTTCCAGATACATTAAAGAGCTTCAGACATGAGGCCATATTATGAGTATACATTGGTGAATGAAACAAGCATAATCTGTCCTCTTATACAGTTTGATGGAACTGAGGATGGGCAGACAAATAAAGAGCATATAAATCAGTGACAAAAAAGTATATCTTTAAAAGTTGTTACAAATACCTTGATTAAAAATGGGAAATGCTGAGGTAGAGATTAGCAGGGTGAGGGAAGGAAAGCCTTCTTAGAGAAATGAAGGTTAACAGAAATCAGAGAAGACAAAAAATGATTAAAATAAGAATCAAAGAATGAAGAAAAGCCAGTAATGTAAGGAAAGGGGAATGGGCTTTTGCAGAAACTTGGTTGGAGTTGGAAGCCATTAATTCTAAGTAACTCAGGAATGGAAATCTGAATAGCATGTGTTCTCACTTCTAAGTGGAAGGTAAGCTATCAGAACGCAAATGCATAAGAATGATATAATCAACTTTGGGAACTCTGTGGGGAAAGAGTGAGAGTGAGATGAGGGAAAAATGACTACGTATTGGATTCAGTGGATACTCTTTGGGTGATGGGTGCACCAAAATCTTATCCATGTAACCAAAAACTATCTGTTCCTCAAAAACTATCGAAATTAAAACTTAAAAACACAATGAATTTGGAGCAACATAAAAAAAAGGGTGGAGGAACAGCAAATTTTAAGGTCTAAAATAGCACCCAAGATTTTGTGTGCTATAGGAGTTTAAAGCTAACTAATTACAGTCATGCACCAGCTAATGATGTTTAGGTCAGTGACACAACATGTATAATATGGTCCTATAAGATTATAGTACAATATTGTTTCTGTACCTTTTTACATTTAGATAGGTTTAGATACACAAATATCATTTTGTTATAATTGCCTACGCTATTTAGTATAGTAACATGCTATATGTTTGTGGCCTAGGAACAGTAGGCTATACCATATAGCCGAGGTGTATAGTAGTCTATGCCATCTAGATTTGTGTAAATATACTCTATGATGTTCCCACAATGTCAAAATTATCTAACAACACATTTCTTTGAATATATTCTGTCTATAATCCACACATGACTGTATCTGCAACACATTAAAAAAGAGAGTAATTGGAAATAATTTAGAAAAGGTAATGAGAGGAAATCATGGAGTGCCTTACAGATCATATTAAAAATTTACATTTTATTCTCAGGAACACAGAAAGTCATGGGGTGGTATGGATCTGGTGATTGATAAGGTCAGATTTATATTTTAGAAGAATCACATTGTCACTTATGTAAAAGTGTGCTACATTGTGTGTACTATGCTTTGAAAATACGTTTATACTGACAAAGTGATGTGTGTGTGTGTGTGTGTGTGTGTGTATAAATTAACATTACACTATAAAATGGAAGGGTAGATATTAGTTTACTTAACAACTACAGTAAATCCATTCTCATTCCTGGAGTGGTTGATTAGCATCAAAAAGATTGATCAGGAGTCTACATTATGGAAATAATTCTGCCAAGTTCCTCTCATGAAGCTATATAACAACAATGGTTAGTAAATTTTCATTTTTTTCAAAACTTTTACAAAATTTTTTGAAAAAAATATACTGCTTTGTGCATTTTCAAATTATATTTCAAGCAATTCTATCAGAAATGTAAGTATTGCTAAAAGAGTAATTTTTACTGTATTATAAATTATGACATTTTAAAATTAGACCATTTACATTATAAAATTAAACCATTCTTTAACAAATATAACCAACAGAATTTAAAGTCATTTTATACTAATGGTCATTCACTTAAAAATACCTACAAAAATGTTATTTGGCTGCAATTTTAATATTTACATTTATCTTTTATTCAATATTTCCATTTACTTGTCTTACAAGATTCTACCTAAATGTAATCTATTTGATTGGATTATTTTATTGAGCATTTTGTTATTTTGCTCTATAATAAAAAACAATGTAAATTAAAATATTTTTCTAACTTATTGTTTTTAATTATTTTCATTTTTTAAATTATTTATTGGGTCAGTTCATCTATTCTTTGTAACTTATTTTATCTCATTGGGTCATCATTCTCTGGAACTTTCAGATCTGATAGAAAATGAATAATGTACTCAATAATCATTAATATACTTTCTTGTGACTTGCATTTCTTGATGACCCTATCTTGCCCCTAGCACTACTTTTAGTTATCTCTCTCTCTTTTTTTTTTTTTTTTTTTGAGACAGAGTCTTGCTGTATTGCCCATCCTGGAGTGTGGTGGTGTGATCTTGGCTCACTGCAACCTCCACCTCCCAGGTTCAAGTGATTCTCCTGCCTCAGCCTCCCCAGTAACTGGGATTACAGGCATGTGCCACCACACCAGGCTAATTTTTTTGTATTTTTAGTAGAGACAGGGTTTTGCATTGTTGGCCAGACTGGTCTCCAACTCCTGACCTCAAATGATCCACCAGCCTCGGCCTCCCAAAGTGCTGGGATTACAAGCATAAGCCACCACACTCAGCCAAGTTCTTTATCTTTTCCAATTCATAAATGAAGAGACAGCAAATCACTTACCAAATTTATGAGAAGGTTTATTTATTCTGCCATCAGAATGTTTTTGTTTTTTTCTTTTATCTCTTTTTTGTTTTCTGACTGCTTGCTAAAGAATCTTTGCACTAGTTTAATTTGATGACAGTAGGTTTGTAGACATGATAATAAAATCAACATATATTTAGAAATAGAGTCTCGCAGAAAAGCTAATGTCACACTTCATTAACCTACCTCTTCTCTCAACTTGAGAACAAGCTCAATAAGAGGTACTTTTGCTCCTCTCAACCAATGCTCTGTATGTCTGAATCACCCAGTTTTCTTAGAAGTTACTGAGTTTTCTTAGAGGTGTTATGCAGTGCAGTCTTCCCACGGTTGCCTGATACAATGAGGAATAAGAATTATAGTGCAGGAAGACTTGGCATGGAGTTCTCTGAATGATTTACTGGTGAGAATTCTTAGTGCAGATGTTTCAGAGTTATCTCCTTGCATGATCATTGGATAGTATCTAAGCTCACATATAAAAGACGAAGCAAGACCAAGACCTGATGAACTCAACTAGAACAGATAAAATAAGCCAACATTAGAATTTCAAATTTTACAGTGTATATACACAGTGAAAAGAAGAATAAGCAAAAAAAGTGCCTGCTCCTCCTGATTTTTGTTTCATTCACCAAAAATGATCACACTGAAACAAAATAAGAGGGCCAATATGACTGCATTACAAACTGGAGAATGCCCCTTTGCTGTGGAGCCACTTTTAGACTGCTACTAAGTGGTTTTATATTCTGCAACTCTAATATAAGGGAGGCAATGCGGGAAGCCTCATACGTCATCAGAACCTAGGAGGCACAGAAAACTGTCTTATGACAGTCTCCAGTGGGAGATATGGAAGTAAGTGAGAAAAGACCTTACCAAATCTTTGCAATCCTGCCATTCTGTTGTGTTTTTCCTGGAACATGATCATAAGACTTTCTTCCAAGACACAAATTAGCAGTGGCTCAAGCCTTTACCTATGTGGCCTATTCAGAAGTGCTGAAGGTCAGCAGGGTGCCATGGTGGAGTTTTACCCTTACAGACAGCAGATGCACTAAAGTTTTATACGCAAGCGATAGAAGAAAGCCTGATTCAACAATGCCCCAAGATATTTAAACAGTGCTCTTATCAATGGTCTTTTTCTGAAGCTACTTGACTAGTACCTCCAGGCTATATTCTCCAATTCTAATTTACCCAGAGGCCTTCTAACTTCTGTTTCTCTCTCCTTCAAGTCCTTATCACTTTTCTCATCAAGTGCCCTTTTTGTCATAATAAACTCTCTAAAAAGCAAATCAATAATCCATTAAAAACAAAAAATAAAAACAACAACAACAACAAAAACATTTCATGGTATTAGCAACTGAAAAAGAAATGAAACACAAGAAATGAGAAAGTTGTTAGTCTTGGCCTTGCTCGGTTCTCCAAAATGTGTATCACATTTACCACAGTGAAAGAAAGTAGAGTAGAAAAGAAAAAAAGAAAGAAAGGGAAAGGAAAACTACCCTATCAGTATGTTAAAATATATTGAATTTGCATACTTTTCCTTATAAAGAATTTACTAATGGATTGAGTGGCATCAAAGGGTGAATGTGTGAAGAAGAGAGTCAAGAAAGAATTCACCTCTGATTTCAACACTGATTTGACTGCTGCTTTGTTAACTTATTTGTGCAAAGAATATTTATTTATATGTGTATGTGCTGTTGTAGACACAGGGATTGAGAAAGAATAATTCCTTTGTGTCTGCCATTCTAATTCATGGTAGCCCTTTTACTTAATTAAACACAATTAGCTTAAAGAGATAAAGGTAGGAGGTGGATATTGTTAAGCAATTTTACAAAGTATTTCTTCCTTACTTTTTTTTTCAAGCTTATCCTCTCATGATTTTGCACTCTTGGCTGCTCTGAAATTGGTCTGTCTTTAGTCATTTGGATCAGATATTTCAAGTTGATATTTTTTATATTTAAAATTTTTCTTTCCTTAAAAGACTACATTTTGAATTGTTCTTCCTTTAATGGGCCATGACTGAACCAGGGCTTTATTCTGGAATGCTCTCCTTAATGTGAGTGGAATTCAGAAAGCTTAGGTCTTTGGCTGAAATTGCAGAGGAGCCAAAGAGAGACTGCTCTATTCCCACACTACATTGGCCAGTGACTCTACTCACTTCTAATTCCCTTTAATTTCTGTGGTTTTCAACAAGAGGCAGAATGTACTGTTGCTTCTCATAATGATCAAGATGGTTTGATAGAATTTAGTGGACAGAGGTCAGAAATGTTTTATGTCTTGCAATAACCAAGACAGCTTCTTCAAAAAAGAACATTTTCACCTTCAAATTCCAGAAGCATGGGAAAACTCAAATGATACATAACATTGACAGTTGAATGATTCTATCCTTCATCTCTTATGATCCTCCCTCTATTGGTTGTGCTGATCTAAGAATTTCACTAACTCTTTGGAGGGCTGCAATTATTCCTAGCAACCTCAGGTATAATCGTATAGCAGTCCAAGCCTTCAATCAGGATTTATTCAGTGATAACACTAGAATAATGCCTTCCATGGACTTACCATCACAACAGGTACTGTGATACACGCATGATCAAGACATGGTCCTTGCTTAGCCTGTGCTCACAGTAGAATAGAAACAACAGAGATATGATCCAGTGTTGATACCAATGTAACAAATGGATCCAGTTTATAATAGGTTTAAATCCTAATGACTTTTATCCACTCAATTGCAGTCTTCATACATGGAAATGTGATATCTACTCTAGATGTTAACAAATAGGAAAACATCAGGAAGATATGTGCTGTTTGGCATGCAGAGTGGTCAATATTTTTAAATCATACATTTGTCAAAAAAAAATCCACACAAAATGAAAAAGCAACAGCAATAGACCTACAGTAGTGGTCCAGTTTTATCTCTTGGCAATAATTGGCCAGAGATGAGCTTCAGCTGTACCTTTAGATGAAGCATGAGTTCCAGATTACCACAGTCCTATATCCAGCTTCATTTGCAGGTTACCTGCCTAACTCCTATTGACATTCCAGTTTCAACTGATGCAGATCATCAGAGATGACTCAGTACTTTTTTATATCAACCAATAATTTGATTGTTGTACTTCTGCACAATTGTATATAAACATTACATTTTAGATTGTTTTCACATAATTAATGTTTTGTAATGTTGTTATGTAACTACTATTTATTAAGCATTTACTTTATATCATATACTGTTTTGTAAACTGTAAATAATATATATAAGCAATTCATTGTGGATCAATATTAATGAAGTCTTAAGATTTGAAAATGTCTCAAAATGAAGTCTTAAGATTTGGGGAAAAAAAAGTGTCCTATTTGAGGTCATAGACTGTGTGATTAAATAGAGATTTTATCCCAAATCTATCTGACTTAAAAACCTAAATCTGTCTAATCAATCTGCTTAACTTATTACATATGATTAAACTTGGGTTTTTTGGAGGTATTATAACTAACTTGCAAATTAAAACTGCCTATCTTAATTGATTCAAGATGGCTAAAATTAATTTCTTGATACCACAAAAAAGCTTAAATCTCATTGCTAATCTTGGCTTTGTGAAAGTTATTTGATTTGCAATTATCTTAAATCTAAGTGTGCTCCAAAGGAGAATAAAACCTAGTATTTTATGATTTCCCCATTAGACATAAAGAGGCCACTTATTCTTTTTCTTTATTTAACAAATATTGAACATCTACAATTTATTAGTCACTTTACAGGAGGAGCAGATACTGCAGGAAGTGTATTTAACAGAATCCTTGCAAAACTTAAGGTCCAGTTGTGGATTTTAAGGTCCATGTAGTGATTTTCTACAATGTAATGATTTTCTGTAATGTCAAATAGTCACCATGTCTATGAACCAAATAAAGCATTAGTCTGTCTTAAAAAAGGGTGGTCTGGGTAGGCCTTTCAGATAAGGTACCATTTAAAAAGACACCCAAACGAAACAAGGTCACAAACTGCAGGGAATTCAGGAAAAAAAAAAAAAGACATTTGAAGTTGTGAGACTAGAGTTCCTTGAAATGGGAACATGCTTACAACCTTGGAGCAAGAATCAGGAGTTCAATGTAGCTGAAGGGGCAGAATAGTAGGAGGTCAGATCATCCAGCTTGCCTATGGGCAAAATGGGCATTATTGGGTGGGAGGGGAGCTACTTTTCCACTCCTAATGTTTTCTGCCAGCAGTAGGAGATCCTGGCTTCCTACTGCCCTCTGCTCTCTGCCCCTTGTGACCTAAGCAGGCAGTAACAACAGGAATTATTCTTCTTATTGATTGGTTTAGCAGAAGATGGTGTGCATGCACTGGTAATGTGTCTCTCTATCCTTTTCTTTCTTGGAAACTAGTCTATCGGTAGTTAGCTTGTCTTTTCCTCTGTTCCAGGTGTAAAGGGGGATGTTCTGCTCCAGTGGGGTGTGGATAGGGATGAGATGCTGAAGTTCTGGAAAGACAGCTCAAACATCAATGCCAAAATTACACTTTTTTACTGTACATGTGATGGGAAATCACTGCAGGTTCATTCTTACATATTCAGGCTAATCAAAATTAAGCCTAAGAAATGCCAACAAAGCAACTCTGAAACGTACTAAAGTTAAAAGACTCTCAAATGTGAAAATATGGATCTACTCTGACCTGGCTACTACTTAATACCTTGGTAAAGGAGAAAACGGCTTATCTCAGAGATGGATAAGACTATCCTTACCCCTCCACTAATGGCTTGAGGCATTTGGGCCCTACCTCTGTCTGCTTATTACTTGTAATGATATCCTTTTCTTTAAATCATTAGAGAAAGGGCTCTCTTCTTTAGAGAAAGAAACATACCAGAAATTCAGGGGCCTAAAATGCCCTATTCATGCTATATAAGATGTTGTCACATTTAATTACTTAAAAGATAAAATACTAAACATAGATCCAAACTGTGTAGGGAATCATTATCTCATGACAAAATTCAGTGTAGCTTCACCATGTATCCATCTCATATAACAATCTGAGCATGAGTAAGTTAAAGGTCTTGTCCTTTATGTTTTAAACAATAAGCCCAGAACCTAGTACCATGTCTGGAATATTTATCACATTGTTGACGAATGAGTCAATAATATTGTGTATTTGTGTGAGAAGGAAATCTGGTTTAGCATCTGTTTCATTGTCCTAATATAATGCATGTATAATGATCTACATATGGAAATGAGTGAATATTGCACTTTGTTTCCTGAGTTTTATGTTTAAACTATAAATTTCATATGTAACATTAATATTTTCCATATATTAGAGGGATCTGTGAGTATATTAATTTTTGATAAACAGCAATTTCTATACACATTTAGAGCATAAATTTTAGAAGAATAGCTCCCTTAGTGCTACTTGAAGACATCTCACTTGTTGGCAATACGGAAGCTATTTCCCAAAGTACATTTAACCCGCAGTCCTGTCTAAAAACACAAAAGCAGATATGTGTCAATGGTAATTCAGAAAGAGCCAATTATATTATTTTAAACACAATAGTTTAAAGAGATTTCTTAGGTACAAAATAAATGCGAGCAGTTTTGAAAGCAAAACGCATGCTCACAGTCTATTTCAACAATTATTTTGTATTAATAAATTCACAATTGATGCCATTCAATACACTCACATTTATTGATTAATTGATTGATTGATTGAGATGGAGTATCACTCTGTTGCCAGGCTGGAGTGCTGTGGCATGATCTCAGCTCACTGCACCCTCTACCTCCTGGTTTCAAGCGATTCACCTGCCTCAGCCTCCCAAGTAGCTGGGACTACAGATGCGTGCCACCACGCCCAGCTAATTTTTATATTTTTAGCAGAGACCAGGTTTCACCATGTTAGCCAGGATGGTCTCGATATCCTCACCTCATGGTGGTCCCTCCTCGGCCTCCCAAAGTGCTGGGATTAGAGGTGTGATCCACCAGGCCCAGCCACTCAAATTTAATTTATATAGGTTATCTTTATCAAGAAATGCATGAAATCTGATTAAAATTTATTTTCAAGACCCAAATCAAATATGAATTTTTTAGCTTTTCCTACTTCCCTATTTGTTAGAACTATTCTTTATTACTGCTTGCTGCTATATATTAATTCTTGTTTTAATTATTGCATATTTTTAAAAAATTAACCTACAATATACTACAGTGTTTTATTCCTTAATCTCTTTTTTCCATCTTATACTATATTCTAAGCTTGTAGAGGTTATTGTCAGAGTCCTACTCACTATCCTATTCTTTTTCCTACCTAATACATCCAAACAAATAAATTTGTTGGAGTTAATGATCTGTAAAAATAGAAAATATGAAAAAAATTAAATACTGGAAGTATTAATGCTAATCGAATGAAAATAATAACTAAACAGTTATGCAACTCATAGGTTTGTAATCAGATTTGTAGTAAAAAAACAAAATAATTGAATTCCCTATGTGTTAGCCATAATGCTGAGCATTTACATAATTATTTTACATCAAAATATTCAATATAAATCTACCAGGATTTTAATCTTATCACAGTGTTCAGACTGGCTTGGCAAAGAAAGCTTACAATCCATTTTACAGTAATTAGTTTTGGTTCAGGCTTTGAAACTACCTTTAATATACATTATGGGCTTTTTTTTTTTTTTTTTTTTTGGTCATTCTTTCTTATTTCTACCTCTTCCTCATCTATATTTTCCTTATTTTATCCTCTTTTCATACCCAATCTCTGAGAATTCTCAGAGAGAGTCAAATTATTAACTCAAATGATACCAAAGTGAAAAAAGAAAGCCCGCATTTCAATGCTTATGGCACATAATACATTGATATAAAATTCACTAATGATCTTAGTTAATCTTATGAACAGGGTTATATTTAGATTGTAATGATCTGTTATCAGACTAAAAATTGGAATTGATTACGTTTTTAAAATATGAGATGAAGAGTTCCTAACACACTTATCTACTTAATGTAATAAATTTACTGACAACATTGACCAGTGACTTCAAAATATTCAGAGAATCAAATTTTGAGAATATTAAAATCTCATAGGTTATATGGACCTTTCATTTTGTTAAAGAGAAAAGAAAAGCTGGAAGACAACTTTAATTTGTCAAATTATATATTTGTAGGACTTTATATATTTTACAGAGTTTAAATATAATTACTTCATTTCATAGAAAATGACACTGAACACATAGCATGTTACATATCTTGTTAAAAATTACTGTAAAAGTAAAGGGGAGTGTAGGCCTAGAACACCAGGTCTGTTCTTCTGGCTCTTATCCAAATATTTATTATGGTAGGGGATCTCCTGAGAAAACTTTCTTTAGTTTGTTTTTCAAAAAGATGAGTACATGCTATAAAATCATTTTTTAAAGTACGAAAAATTATATAGACTTTTGTCAAATTATCCACTCAGATATTATTATATGTTTGGTATTTTCCAAAGATATTTTATTTTCCTAAGACAAACTTAATTTTCGTGCCACTTGGAAGTGACACATTTTTTCATTTTTCTCAGAATGGATCATCAGATGCAAGATATTGTACATATTGATTTGTTTGGGTCTAGAATTTACATATATGTGTATTTTATCTTAAATTTGTTTTAGCACACCTGGCCAATCTCAGACTTAGATAATGAAGATTTGCTGAATGTGGGGTATTTTAAAATAGTTCATAGAAATAACAGCTAATTAAATGGAGAAGACTGTTTGATTGCATTATTATGAGTAAATGAACTTTTAAACACTTCATTTTAAGAAGAATTAATGTGAGTAGCTCTATAGCAGATGATTCATTTTTAAATGTTTCTTCATTTAAATGAATTTTCCTAGACTATTAAAATGATTCTGCATGCTTGGGTGAGAGATTTTTCTAAAAAGTATTTATGGGTCATAACTTTTTGAATTTTTACTTTAAAGCCCTCCAAGCATGAACAGGAATTAAAAATAAAGGCAAATATGCAAAGGATAGCTCAGATTTATAGTATTGCTGACATGTGATGGATGTTGCACCACATAAACATAGTCACATAAATTATTTGAAGGTGATGACATAACATAATAAATCACGTTAGAAATCACTATTTTTCCAGACTGCATTTAAAAGTTGTTACTGTGGAGGAGAATTCATGATATCTCATATGTCATGAATGATATAGCATGAATAAGGGGATGATTTAAAATGCTTAATCTTAAGTGTTTCTAAAATTAGCATATATATTTACTAATATAAAATTAAATCTTGTAGTACCAACCAAAAACTTTAGAAAAGTCTTTAAATGTTTGCTCATTGCAAAATGGATAGGTCTCAAATTCCTCTTTTAAGCATATGATGTGCTGTGCTATGAATTTTGAATCCTCTGGTAAACTTATAACAAATAAATCCATTTTAAGGGGAATATACCAGTCTAGGCCTCCTAAATAAATTTGTCTCTTAATTAAATCCTACCCTTTTATAGTGTGATTATCTAAGCAGTTAAGTTTGGCATATTTCTACTATTATAATTATTAATATCTTTATGATTTGTGTTATTGTTCTTTGCATAACTCTAGGGAAATTTCTAAAAGTCAAATAGGCAGGGGGCCAATAATTTTCAATGATTTTTATCCTAAGTAACTTATAATAAAAGTGCATTCCTAGGCATTTGCAACAAAACAGAATACTAATGCCTGCTCTAGAAATGAAGAAGCCTACCATTGGAGTTGCTGAAATTTTGGTAAAAAAGAAAGGAGCATTAGAAGGAGCTTGTTAAAACACCCGCTCTGAATGAAGAGACAACCGCCCCAAACAGGTTTTATGTGAGCAACACGACTATTTATTCACCCAGGTGCGGGTGAGCTGAGTCCGAAAAGAGAATCAGCAGAGGGCAGTGGGATAGGAGTTGGTTTTATAGGTTTGGGCGGTTTTTGCAAGCTGAGAGGGGGTCATAGGGTGTGGATTCACGAGAGTGACCAAGGTCAGTTACAAAGTCCAATGGCCTTGTCAGCTGAGGCTGGAATAAGAAACAATAGAAGAATGTCTCAGGTCAGTCAGGCGGCACAGGGGTTGATCGTCCTTCTGTTTTTCATGATTTTCCAGCTACTTCAGATTTTCTAATTCCAGAAGGCCCTCCAGAGGTGTACATGCAGGTCACAGGGGTCACCATACCATCCACAGTGCAGTCATACCTTACAGAGCTCATTAAGCCAAGGTGACATACAGTTTCTCACATATGGGGTTCAGAAAAACCTGTTTCTATAGGATAAAAGGAAAAAATTCATAGTCCCAGACAACATTAACTTAGTAATGTGCATACAGAGATTCACACTTATGCAATTGGTGAAAATCAAATATATATGTGCATATATATGTATATATTGACTTTTTCTGTATTTGTTGAAGATAACTTCTGTATTTCAAAGAAGCTTTTACTGGAGTTTAAATGCACTAAGGTAAATAGTTAAGATTTGATAGGAAAGTATATTAGATAAAAAGAAAAGCCGGCAACAGAGAGAGCAGACCTTTTGGTTTGTTTTAACATTTAACCACTAAACTTATGTATTACTTTTAAAGACCATAGATAATGTCACCTGCAGTAACTC
Source organism: Cacajao melanocephalus (assembly GCA_963573385.1). NCBI lineage: Eukaryota > Metazoa > Chordata > Mammalia > Primates > Pitheciidae > Cacajao > Cacajao melanocephalus. The sequence goes on from CAUYLG010025465.1 coordinate 34,938, forward strand.
AAAGCTTTCTATATTCATTCCATACCTCATTGTTACTAAGTTGCTAAGGAGGGTTAGATCTGTGAGAAAAGTGAAAGACATTGGTTGGCAAAATCTTCTATTTGAGATTTATGTAAATAGAGGTGATAGTTAAGATCATTGTCTTTGAATATTCTTTTTTTTTTTAAAGCTATGAATTGAAAGAAAGTTTCAAAGTTATCAAGAAGGAAACTTGCATTCTCTCTCTCATTGTCTCTGTCTTCCTCTTCCATCCTTCTCCAGAGAGTATTGAAGGAAATGCAGACAAAAAGTTGAAATAGCACTGTTTCTCAAATACTCATGTACAACAAAAAAAATTCTTATCAGATTGTAAAGTAAATGCCAGGCAGGCAATACACATAGTATTCTGGTGAAGTAATCTGTGACTTGAAGTACACAAAATAGCACCACAAAATTTAAACTAATATAATAAACAGGATTAATGAATAGGAATGAATATTGCTTCAATCAGATTCACTTAGTAAACATAAAGGGAATGAGTTCAATATTTTCATTTAATAGGATGATTAAATTAATGAAGTTTATTTAAGTAATTTTTTGTTTTATTTCAGTCTTTAGTAACTTACCATAATAATGGAGGAGAAACTGTATAATGTAGTATTTCTTACTGCTGAAACGACAGGAAAAATTAAGAAATAAAGCTCTATACCTGGGAGCATGATGTTTCTCCCAAATAGGGTTGCCAGATAAAATAGAAAAAGCTCAATAAAATTTGAACTTCAAATAAACAACAATTAGTTTTTTTAAATATATGTATGCCCCAAACATTGCATTTGATATAAATACTTAAAAATCAATGAAAATTACTGAGGTTAGTCTCCATCATTTTAGGGGGATTATTTGCCAAAGTTAAGGATCCATGCCCAAGAGACAGGTCTGTGTCTTTTGCCAAAGATGACTTTGAGGGCTTTAATACTTAGAGAGAAAAGGGAAGATATTTGCAAAAGAGAAATAAATTTTTAAAAGGTGTGAGTAGATAAGACACAAACTGTTGCATTCTTTTGAGTCCTTGATCCTTTCACCAAGTAAACAATATACATGTGTGTTACAGTGAACCCAATGTTTCTCTTCAAAGAATAGATAAGTCTGTGTGTTCAGCTCTCTTACTCTTTAACTCTCTATTTTAAAGTTTATTTTCCTTGTAATTTCAGTAAACAACCTTCTCCACCAATTCTAATCAGTTCACATATGTTCCCCAGGCTCCATCCTGACTCATCCTGGTCACCTTCTCCAGTCACCTGCTCCAGTTACCTTCTTTGACCTAAGTCACCCTGGCTACCTGCTCTGACCCACCCGTAACCATCCTTTCTGCCAAAATACCCACCCTGCCCCTCCAGCTTGGCCCCCTGCTCTCTTTAAAATAGCCAATCAAGATTAGTCTAGTTTGTGTGGTCTAACCCTAGCCAATAAGGGAATGACACAGCAGTAAGGGCAACACCCATCAGGCATAAATACCCCTTCCCACCTTGTCAAAGCATGTAGCCAACCATTGCTCCATCCTTCTATAGAAGTAAACTGCCTTGCTGAGAGAATTTATCTTTGAGTGCTATTTCTTTTGCAGCATCGACATTTTACTTATAACATGTAAGAGGTGAGTAGAGGTGTAATTATTTATGCCTTAGTCTGGTTCCATGACTCTGCATTTTTACATTTGATAACATAAAGAATAGGGCAGAGGAAGTGATCAGATATGCATTTTTCTCAGGTGAGCAAAGGGATGACTTTGAGTTCTGTTCTTTGTCTCTCACCTGTGAAGATAAGCTATAAATTCAACATAGCTGTTTTAGGGTAAAATCTTAGGACCCAGAAGGAATTTCCTTGTGGGCAAATTGTGAGGGAGGTATGTAATTTTTTACCTTTGTAGCTATCTTATTTAGGAACCAAAGGGGTGGCAGACTTGTGTGACCCAGTTCCCACATTGACTTTTCCCTCTGGCTTGGTGAGTTATGGTCTTGAGATTTATTTTCCTTTCACGTCCTAAAAAGGTACATGTTGTTTATCTCAAGTTCAAATTTTAACTGGGCACACGATTTTAATTTGCTAAGTCTGGTATTCCAACAACTGAAGAGATTATGGGATCTTACCTTAAGTTCTAAATACATGTTTTTCTATTTACCTCAAGCTGAAATAAATATGCTGGTTCAGAACTTGTGATTATACCTTTGTGAAAAGAAAATAAAATCTCTGGACCTCAATTCACTATGGAAAAAAAAAATTAGCTGAGAACTGAGTCATGCAAGAAACTGCCTTTCCTTTTGTTTCTAGGCAGATAGCTACAGATTAAATATTTAAAGATTAAATATGTCCCCAGATAGTTACTCTAAGTTCACCTTATCTTATGTAAAGTACCAGTTTATTGAGTGCTAGATGAAAGCGTAATTGATTATTACCCTAACTGCTCCTTTCTCTTCCAACATGTGGATTACCATACCCTCCTTATTTCCCCACCAGCCCGATTTTCCCCTTTAAATATTGAAGCCCTCAAAATTATCTTTGGCGAAAGGAACAGACTACAGCCTATTCCTGTGATTTCATGTTTATTTCTTCTGGTAGGCATGTCTTTAACCTTGACAAAATAAACTGGTAAATTGATTGAGACCTGTCTCCAATACCTTTTGGTTTACACCCTAGTAGAGATGAATCATCTACTTCCTAAATAGCAAGGGGAAAATAAGGAGGTAAAGGAATCATAGGTTTTATCCTTAACATGAGAAAGAGGAGTAAAGTTATGCCTATGGTGTGAGCATTAGAAATGATAGAGGCATATACTAATATATTGAAAATCATCAGTGGAAAGAAAAAAAATGAAGTAATATAGTTTGTTCACAGACTCTGTGACATTTTGTCTGCAATTGTAATCAATAAGAAAAAAAATTTTTTGCTATCCAGCCATTTTCTCACATATAAACCACAAATTCCTTATTTATAATGAAAGCTTTTTGTTCCCATGTTCTAATGTACAAAAATAGAAAATGTACATGCTGTTGATGTGGTTATAAGTAAAGGATTTTCCCCCTAGTGACATTCATTTTGTATTATTTTGTTGTTATGAATGAACGAATAGGTTTTTGTGAAATGAATTGGCACAGCTAGAGATTATTGCCAAGCCTTTTTTTAGTGTGTGCCATATATCCATTGTAAAGAATGGAAGCTACAATTTGTTTGCATGTGTTTCTCATTTTGCTTTATTTTTTCCCCCTTTCAGGTTACTTCACAACTAACAAGAACAATAATGGCAGAGGAGAGATAGCTTCAGTGAGACTGCATGATTGCTTTTCCAACTAAAATGAGTAGAAAATGAAAACACTTTAAATGAAGTGTCTCAAATAAACATTTAATTTAGGATAAGACAGCAAACGCATATATACCACCATATCAAATATTGAAAGAGCATTTATTGAAGATTTGAAAGACTCATTTGTGGGAAAATAAATGTAGCTCTGAAAGTGAGCTGCTGAGAGTAAATATGTAAAACCACATTTAAGCGGCATGCAATTAACATAAATTTATACTAGAGAAAAATGAAAAACATGATGAGATTTTTGTGAATTATATATTTGAACAAGGGACTCTTTTCTTTTTCTTCAAACAGGAAGCTAGCTGTGACTGTGTGCTCTTTAATGAACTGTAGATTTCAAAAACAATGAGGTTATATAAATGCATATGTTAGAAAAACTTGTTAAATAATTTTCTCAGTTTCTTTTATATCTTGAATACTATTTCCTTTTCTCTTCCAAATGCTTAAATACCTATCTCGTCGACCCTGCTACTTTTTTCTTTATTGTCTTCTCTATTTTAAGAACTGCTTTTCGTTTTTTCCCCAATATTCCCATGTTTTCTGACATAAATATTTGTTTCTGTCCCTTGTTCGTTATTTTGATTGCATCTCACCTCACCTGAACCTCTCATTTATTTCTAGCCACATGATTTATTTTTGCCATAATACCCGAGGATTATAAATATTTGTGTAACTACTAAAATCATGACCCTAATAGGGAGACAGAAATTTTATATTTATAATAAATAAATAATATTGTCATTAGAGTTCTTTAGAAATCATGAAGGATTTAATAAATTTTTGTAGTAAAAAGTTGATTTTATTAGAAGTATTATTAGAGATTCTGATGTCACATCACGCATGACTAGAATAATCTTCTAATAGGTTCACCAAGTAACTAGCTATAACTCTATATAGTACATAACTCTAACTATATTTAAAGTGATTTCAGTCACATAAGAATGGGCTAGTTGAATTAAAATATATTGTATATACTTTCCAAAAAACTAAATAACAAGCACACTGTTGACTGATAAACATGTCAAAGTCTTAAGTGATTTCTCTTTCTCTTAATAGTGCTGTATTTACCAGACAGAAGGTGATTACCAGTGGAAACATCTATGGAATAAAAATGGAAGCTGTCATGACTAATTCTAAAGCCTAAAGCCATTTCCGAAATAGAGTTTCCAAATGATTTACATTTGTTGCCAACTTTTTTTTTTTTTTTTTTTGGCTAATATAAGTTTTACATTACTTTTTGCTGGTTCAGCATTTGGAAGCTCAAACTTAAAGAAAATGGAATTTAAAATGACAAAATGGCTTTACTTTTCTGATATGCTGTTATCAAGACAGAAACATAGTTTCCTTTTGCTTATTTCATACATAAAATCTTCCGTTAGAATGTGGTTTATTGTATTCTTGCATTTTCCTATATAAAGATAGATAGTTTATATCTACACAATTAACATTTCTAAATCTTTTAAATATTCTTATGCTCATAATCTATTTTCTAGTAGTTTGTAATGGAATGCATGTTTTTCTTTTAAATGATTTTATTTCTGATGATGAAACATAAATGAAGCTCTAATTATGAAGCATAGGTCAAAATCCTCTTCTGTCACTTACCTTTGATTTATCATTTATTCTACCAAAATGTTAATCATCTCTATTTCAAACAATAAAACTATAAACAAGTTTGATAGCCTGAAGGACATATTAATGATTATCAGATTACTAGAGAGGACATGTCATATTCCACTTCATTGCAAAACATTTTTGACATAGCTTACTAAATTTTGCTCAGCCAAATTTTGTTTATAAATTGGACCAAAAGAATTCATCTAATTTAAACTTATTAGAAATTACCTGGTTTATTTAAAACCTTTGTTAGCAGACTGAGCACGCTTTATCCCATTTTAAATGTTTGGGAATCTGTTCTGGATCTACTTAGTGTGTTTCTTTGAATTTTATTTGGACTTCTTTTTAATGCAATCTCTCTTTATTTTTATTTATTTATTTTTTTTTGAGACAGAGTTTTGCTCTTGTTGCCCAGGCTGGAGTGCAATGGCGCAATTTTGGCTCACTGCGACCTTTGCCTCCTGGGTTCAAGCGATTCTCCTGCCTCTGCCTCCTGGGTTCAAGCGATTCTCCTGCCTCTGCCTCCCGAGTAGCTGGGACTACGGGCATGCGCCACCAGGCCCGGCTAATTGTGTATTCTTAAGATACAAGGTTTCTCTATGTTGGTCAGGCTGGTCTCAAACTCCCGACCTCAGATGATTTGTCCACCTTGGCCTCCCAAAGTGCTGGGGTTACAAGTGTGAGCCACCATGTCCAGCTAAATGCAATTTTAAAGACATGATCATATCAATTTTAAAGCTTAGATATTCTTTAAAAGGCAAGCAAACACATTAGAGATTTACTCTCTGACTACCTTAATATCAAAACTGATGTTATCTTGAACAAATAATGTTTAGTTCTATTTAGGGAGAAAATCCACAGACTACTATATTGGGTAAATCATGCCACCTGCTTCTAAAGTTGGGTAGCGGTAAATCTATGAGAGAGATGCTCACAGCCAAGTGACATGTTGATGTTAGAGTTTGGAGAGAAAATAGATGAAGGATATACTTAGTAGACTAGTCTACACTGTAGCCAAATCTTTAGTCTATGGCTTATAGCACCTACAGTTAGATTGTGGAATAGGATTGTAATCAAGCCACACTTTTCCTTTGAAAAAGGCTTGCTTCAAAATGGAAAAACTAGCTCCTCAGAGTGTATGTACACTCCATGCCTTGATTATTCTCAGCAAGTCTTTGCTCTTTCTTCACTTCTTGATACAAATACTTGTAAAAGGTAAACTAGTTGATGATACCGTTCATGTAAATGTAAAACAGTGCTTCATAATGAGATAAGGCAGACAGGTGGGGTCTTCAAAAGTTCATGGAAAATGTTCGCTATGAAAAACTGCATGGAATTCAAAATGTTTCTGCACCAAAGTAAATGCATTAAAATTTTATAAAATGTCTGAACAGGATCTAGTTTGAAGCACTAAGAAAGATATCAGTTTGAAACAAGCCACTGTTAGAGCAACATGAATTCTGTTAAAATTGAAGCAAGACCAAACATCAGATTGATGGTGAAGATGCGGTGAAAGAATGGTGATGTGGTTTGTCTTTGTGTTCCCACCCAACTCTCATCTTGAAGTGTAATATTCAGAATCCCCATGTGTCAAGGACAGAATCTAATGGGAGGTAATTTGATCATGGGGGCTGTTGCCCCCATGCTGTTCTCATGATAGTGAGTGAGTTCTCATGAGATCTGGTGGTTTTATAAGGCAGTTTTTTCTGCCCTTGCTACCTCTCTTTCCTGCCACCATGTAAAGGAAGTCTTTGCTTCCCCTTTGCCTTCTGTCGTGATTGTAAGTTTCCTGAGGCCTCCCGAGCCATGAGGAACTGTGAGTTAATTAAACCTCTATTCTTTATAAATTACCCATTCCTGGGCAGTTCTTTATAGCAGTGCAACGACGGACTAATAATACAAATGGTAAAATCATTGACACTTCACAAACAGCATATGGGGACAATGTCCCAAATAAATCGGCAGCTGACAGATAACTCATTTTAGGAAAAGAAAAGGAAATGTTGAATATGAAACCCACAAAAGCACACCATTCATGTCAGTTTGCAACATAAAAATTAATTTTCATGCTCTATGATACGGCATGGATTTGTGTCCCTTCCCAAATCTCCTGTGGAATTGTAATCCCCAATGTTGGAGGAGGGGCCTGGTGAGAGGTGATTGGATCTTGGGGATGGATTTCCCCCTTGATGTTCTGATAGTGAGTTCTCATAGATCTGGTCATTTAAAAGTGTGCAGTACCTCTCCCTTCCCTCTCTCTTTCCCTGCTCCAGCCATGTAGGATGTGCCTGCTTCCCCCTCCATCATGATTGAAAGTTTCCTGAGGCCTCTCCAGCCATGCTTCCTGTACAGCCTGCAAAACCGTGAGCCAATTCAATCTCTTTTCTTTATTAATTACCCAGTCTCAGATAGTTCTTTACAGTAGTGTGAGAATAGACTAATATACACTAATTGAAGAGTACCAATTGAGAGTAGAAACAATAGCCAACACCATGGACATCTAAATTGATTTGGCTTACACAATTTTGACTGAAAAAATGAAAGTTAAGCAAACTTTTTTATCAAGGGATGGCAAAACCATTGCATCCAGATCGGATGCAGACAAGGGCAGAGCTTTCAATGAAACTTCCCAACAACTGGGATCAAGATTCTGAAGCTTTTTACAGTTTTATTTTTTTTAAGAGATTGTAACAGAAGGGTCAGGTGTTGTGGCTAATGCCTGTAATCCTAGTATTTTGGGAGGCTGATGTAGAAGGATCTCTTGAGGCCAGGAGTTCAATACCAGCCTGGGGAACATAACAAGACCCCCATCTCTATAATTGTTTTTTAAGTAGACAGGTATGGTGGTGTATGTCAGTAGTCCCATCTCCTTGTGAGGCTGAGGCAGGAGAATTGCTTGATCCCAGGATTTCAAGGCTGCAATAGCTACAAAGGTGCCACTGCACTCCAGCCTATGTAGCAGAGCAAGGCATTGTCTCAAAAATAAAAAATATAAAAGAATTGTAATAGGAGGTGAAAAGTGACTTTACCACTACAGTCTTGAAGACAAAACACGATCAAAGCAATGACTATCAAGAGGTGAAAGCAGTCCAGTCAAAACAAAAGTGGACCAGTTGAGAGCAAGGATCGCAGGGACAGTTATTTTAGTATGCTAAATACATTTTGCCTGTTGACTTTCTGGAAGACCAAAGAACGATGATATCCACTTATGATGAGAGTGTTTTGGGAGAGTTAGCCAAAACTCTGGCAAAACCCTACCTGGGGAAACGTTTATCAGAGATCCTTTTCTGCCACAACAATGTTCCCACCAAACATGGGCAATTTTGTGCGAGTCTCAATGTGAAATCATTAGACTTCCACCTTGCAGTCCTAATTTGGCTCCTTCTGACTTCTTTTTGCTTCTTAATCTTAAAAAAAATTATAAAAAGTACCAATTTATCTTCAGGTAATAATGTAAAAAAAAAAGACTAATTGACAGGGTTAAATTCCAAGGGCCCTCAGTTCTTTAGGGATGAACTAAATGGCTAGTGTCATCACTTGCAAAAGTGTCTTGAACTTTCTGGCGCTTATGTTGAGAAATAAAGTTTATATTTTTATCTTTTAATTCCATTTTCCCATGAACTTTTTGAAGTCCCCCTGTATGTGGCCGTTTTTGGGTCTTCTTTTTCAAACTAGTAACTCAGACATCAGGGTCTCCGGGCAATTGAGAGATACACTCATGATGTGCACATTCTCCCCTCTCCACTCCTATGGAATCTGCATTCCTTTTGATACTTCCCGTGGTTCTGGTACCCTCAGTAGCACTTGGGTTACTGTGACACTGACAAGGGTCCTGACCTATATCAAGCTTCTCTGCTTGTAGGCAGGTAACAAAAAAAAAACTGGGGCAAAATCTTTGGACATAGTCTAGAGGTTGAAGCAAGAACTTTTCAGTCACTTACTAAGATGTTCTATTCTCTGCACTATCTTGTTAAAATAGATTTCTTAGCCCAGTTGTCCTTTGTGGACTGAGTTTTCAGAAATAAACAGCTAGGATACAAGACATATCCTGCATAACAGGACAAAGCTTTGTCTATCTCAGCAAAGAGCATTCAGATGCCTGCCAGAATGGCACAGCTCTCCAGATTAAATACAGTTTTTTTTCTTAAGCATTTCTCACAGAAATATTGCTTTAATATTGTGTGTACATATACATATATTTCTTTATACACACAATGTCATATATATTATTTATATATTTATACACACAAATATATATATATTAGAGACAGGGTCTTGTGTTAGCTAGGCTGAATTTGAACTCCTGGGCTCAAGCGATCATCCCACCTCAGGCTTCTGAACAGATAGGAATACAGATGCATGCCACTGCATCTGGCTTTCATATTGTATTTAATTTTTACTTTTTAAAAAATTAAAAACCCATAAAATTGCCCCTACATTTTTACATCTAGAAAAAGGATGTTAAAGTGACAATTTATTTTATGGAACCCGCATTATACTGAAAGTGCCACGGATAAACAATCATATATTAGAAACAGGACCTAGAAGCCCACATGTTAGCAGGGATGAGCCAGTAGCATTGGACTGTGCCACTCCAGGATTGTGTGTCTTCAACGATGACCAAATATGAGAACTAGAAATTGATCTCCCAGGAACTTCTGAAAGGCAATGCTGTACTTCTGCGACCTCATGACTCTTAGCCTGTTCACATACAAACTAAGACATCTGCAGACATCCCTTTTGATGCAGACAAATCTCATATATGGAGCCAGAAGCTGATCTTGAAATCTGAGAGCAGAAATGAATAAGAAGTAGCTAGCATATAAAAAGATTTGATTCTAATTAATAGAGACCTTCAGCTACTACAGTATCAGCCTCAAACCAGACTGAAATCAAAAGTGTGACAGCATCCAGGGCTAAAATTATCCAGCTATGCCTTTAGAGAGACTCCTGAAACCACAAACAAGTAGGCATTTTAAGGACCTTTAGCCAACAGAATGTATCATACTATTGTCTACAGAGAACTGAACATATTTAAAGATTTTATTAAATTGTTATGATACCTAAAGAAAGGAATAGCATTGCTTGAATAAATAACCATTTTACCTACTTTAAATTTAGCTTTTCACTAACCTCCAGTGATTTCTAATGTATTTAATATGTCAAGCTAGTCTATGTTGAATCTATCTATAGCCTACTTTCATTGAAACATTTTTGCATTCCAGAATATTAATTTTAGAACTAGATCTGGGACTTGATAAAAGTCTTGTGCTGTTTGCAGCAAAATGTAGTGATAAAAATATAACAAATATAAATTAACTATTTCCTTTGATGTTAAATCACCTACATGCAAACCATAAGTAAATCTTTCTTGAACACTACTGATGTAGTTTAGCTCTGTGTCCCCACCCAACTCTCAGGTCAAATTGTAATCCCCATGTGTCAGGGGAAGGACCTGGTCGGAGGTAATTGGATCATGGGGGTGAATTTTCTCCATGCTGTTCCTGTAATAGCGAGTTCTCATGAGATCTGATGGTTTAAAAGTGTAGTACTTCCCCTCTTCCTCTCCCTCTCTCCCTCTCTCTCTCTCTCCCTCTCTCCCTCTCTCTCTATCTCTCTATCCTGCTCTGCCATGGTAAGATGTGCTTGCTCCCCCTTCACCGTCTGCCATGATTGTAAGTTTCCTGAGGCCTCCCAGTCATGCTTCCTGTTAAGCCTGCAGAACCATGAGTCAATTAAACCTCTTTTCTTTATAACTTACCCAGTCTCAGGTAGTTCTTTATGGCAGTGTAAGAACAGACTAATACCAATACTTTCAAGAAGTATTCAGAAACTTGTACTAACCAGTGCTACCACCCCGGTCAGAAACAGTTAGATGCCTCTTACCTGTATTATTTTAATAGCCACCTAGCTGGTCTCTGATTCCTCTTTTGTTATCTATCCTCTTCAATTCTCAATATAGCAGCAATATAAATTCTTTAAAAATTTTCCTTAAATTAGACTACTCCTGTTCAAATGCTTTAATGATTCTCATTTTCACTTACAGTTTAATAAAGAGTTTACAGCTAACTGCCTGTGCAATTCTATGCAATCTGGCTTCTAACCCATTTCCGTTTCTCTCTTTCTTAATTACCTTCACTAGCCACACCGTCCTATTGCTGTTTTAAATAACTTCTCTTAGGCATTTTACCCTCACAGTTCCCTTGCCTAGGATATTATTTCCTCAGTTATTTTTATGACTAATTATTGTCAAACCTCCTTTAAATTTTGCCCAAATGTTCCTTTTTTGTGTGGCATACAGACCCTTCATTCTTGCTCATCCATTCTGATATCATTAACTTTCTTTGCATTTTTCTTTAGTATATTTCAGCTTCTAACATACTGTATTATTTACTTGTGATTTTTATTTCTTGTTAATCATCTGTCTTCACATATTATGTTTTAGAAACAGTATCTCATGTATAGTAGGTTTTTTAAAAAGTCCTTATTGATTTAATTAGTGAATGGCAGCAGATATTACATTATCTAGAGAGATGAGAATAGACACAAACTTTCTGATTTAAAAATTTACAAATTGAGAAATTTGTCTGCCTTGTGTGTGTCTTTATGTATCTGTGACATATACATTGCTATGGATTTAATTGTGTCTTCCTAAAATGTGCATGTTGAAGCCCTAATTCCTAAAGTGCTTGTATTTAGAGATAGGGCTTTAAGGAAGCAATGAAGCCTAAAGGAGGTCATAAGCCTGGGTCCCTGGTCTGAAAGGATTGCTGACCTTATAAAAAGTGAAAGAGAGAAATATCTTAATCTCCCTTTCTCTTTCTCTCTCTATTTTTGTCTACCATGTAAACACACAGGCAGGAGACCATTGCAAGCAAGGGAGAGAGCTCCAACCTGAAACTGAATCCTGATGGAATCTTGATCTTTAAATTTTCAGACCCCAATAAGTTTCTGTTGTTTAAATGACACAGTCCGCAGTATATTCTATGGTAGGTCAAACTCACTCATGTATACAAATATGCATATTCTATGTTTTTATGTTTGCAAATTTTGAGACATTGTCATGACCTGATTTTAATTTGGTGGCATTTTTGGTCCAGTATTCACATATTTTCTAGGAATAAGGCTTGAGAACTTCTATTTGAAGTGGCACAGTGTGTCACTTTAAGTCTATCATAAATTAATATTACATGTTGATACTAATTATGCTTTTTGGACTCTGGAAAAATCTATCATATTTCCCAATAGAATTTTATACAATTTAAAAAGAACATATTCTAAGGGCTGGGTGCAGTGGCTCACAATGCTTATAATGCCAACCCTTTGGGAGGCCAAGGTGGAAGGATCGATTGAGACCAGGAGCTCAGGACCAACCTGAGCAACATAGTGAGACACTGTCTCCACAAAAAGAAAAGAAAACTAAATTAGTCAGATGTAGTGGCACATACCTGTAGTCGGAGCCACTTGGGAAGTTGAGGCAGGAGATTGTTTGAACCCAGAATGTCTAGGCTACAGTGAACTATAATCATACCACTGTGCTCCAGCCTGGGTGACAGAATGAGACCTTGACTCAAAACACACACACACACACACACACACACACGTGCACACACATGCACATGCGCACACACACACACATGTTAGGGAGAGAACTAGGTTTGATTAACTCAATCCTCTTCATCTTAGATTAAGCAAAGTACAGTTGACCCTTGGATAACACAAGTTTTAACTGTGTGGGTCCACTTACATGCAGATTTTCTTTGACCTCTGCCATCTCTGAAGCAGAAGGGCCAATCCTTCCTCTTCCTCTCTTTCTCAGCCTATTCAACAAAATGATGAGGATGAAGACCTTTGCGATGATTCAATTCCAATAAATGAATAGTAAATACATTCGATTATGACTTTTAGCAAGTTTTTTCTCTTGATGAATTTATTGTATGGATAAACTAAATTTCCCTCCCCAACCCCCAAGTTGTTCAAGGGTCAACTGTATTTACATTCAACACATTATTAAATTAAATATAAAAGGTTTGAATCATTTAAATGTTTCAACGTTTTATTGATAAATAATATTTTTACATATTTATTGAGTACATGTGATTTTTTTACATGCATAGAAATTGTAATGATAGGTATTTAGGGTGTAAATCCCTTTGAGTATTTATTACCTCAACATTTTGGAAAATATCTCTTCTAGCTATTTTGTTACTTTTGTTACTTTTTATATGAGACATACAGACTTTTCATTCTTGTTCTTCCATTCTTGTACCTATTAATTTGTACCTGTTAATTGTACAAAGTAATAGTGTGTTGTATATTAATAAGTACATTCTTGTTCATCTGTTCATCATGCTAATATATTAATAGATATAAGAACAGATAAACAAGAGTGTACCTTTTAATATACAACACACTGTCATTGACTATAATCACCCTACTCTGCTACCTAGCGTTAGAATTTATTATTTTAATCTAACTGTATGTTTGTACACATTAACCATCCCCTCTTTATCTAACCATCCATACCCTGTCTACCCACACACCCTTCCCAGCCTCTTGTATCTATCATTCTACTTTTTATATCTATGAGATTAATTTTTTAGCTTTCACATATGAATAGGAATATGTGATATTTGTCTTTCCATGCTTGACTTATTTCACTTAACATAATGATCTACAGTTCGATCCAGGTTTCTAAAAGTAACAGGATTTTATTTTTTTATGGCCAAATAGTATGCCACTGTGCATATAAAGCACATCTTCTTTATCCATTTGTCCACAGATGGATGCTTAGTTTGATTCCATCTCTTTGTTATTGTGAACAGTGCTGCAATAAACATGAGTGCAGGTATTCATTTGATGTACTGACTTTCTGTCTTTTGGATAGATACACAGTGATAGGACCGCTGGATAGTATGGTCATTCTATTTGTCATTTTTTTTTCTTTTTGAGAAATTTCCATAATGTTTTCCATAGCAGCTCTGTAAGTTTACATTCCCACCAAGAGTGTATGAGTTCCCTTTTCTCCACGTCCTTTCCAGGATCTCTTACTTTTTGTCTTTTAATGATAGTCATTCTGTTATCAACTTGGGTTAAAATGATATCTCACTGTAGATTTAATTTGTACTCTCCTGGTGATTAGTAATGTTGGGCATCTTTGAATATATCTGTAGGCCATTTGTATGACTTTTTTGAGAAGTACCTGTTCATGTCCTTTGCCTACGTTCTAGCGGGATTATTTGTATTTTTACTATTCAGTTGTTTGAGCTCTTTCAATATTCCTAATATTCGTGCATTGTGGGATGAATAGTTTGCGAATATTTCTTCCCGTTCAACAAATTGTCTCTTCACTTTGTTCATTGTTCCTTTTGCTGTGTAGAAGTTTTTTTTAATTTGATGAAGTCTGATTTGTTTATTTTTGTTTTTGTTGCCTAGGCTTTTGAGGTCTTAGCCATAAAATTTTTGCCTAGACCTATGTCCAAAGGCATTTCCCCTGTTTTTTTTTTAGTAGTTTTATAACTCTGAGTGTTACATATAAGTGTTTAATCAATCTGGAATTGATTTTTTATATGGTGAGATATAGGGGTCCAGTGTCATTCTCCTGAATATGAGTATCCAATTTTCCCAGTATCATTTATAGTAGAGGATGTCCTTTCCCCAATGTATAGTCTTAGCACCTTTGTTGAAAATCAATTGGTTATATATTGATGGATTTATTTCTAGGTGCCCCATTCTGTTCCATTGGTTTTTGTCTGTTTTTTATACCAATACCATTCTTTTTCATTACTATAGCCTTGTAATATATTTCGAAGTCTGGTAATCTCATGACTTGCTATTGGTATGTTCAGGTTTTCTATGTCTTCCTGATTCAATCTTGGTAGGTGATATGTGTCCATGAGTTTATCTATTTTCTCTAGGTTTTCCAGTTTGTTAGCTTATAGTTGTTCTGATAATCTTTTGTATTTCTTTGATATCAGTTGCAATGTCGCCTTTTTCATTTCTGATTGTAACTTGGGTTTTCTGTCATTTTTACTGGATTAGTCTAGCAATTGATAATTTCTTTTTATCTTTTCAGAAACCAATTTTTCACTTAGTGGATTCTTCATATTGTTTTTTAGTCTCTATTTTGTTTAATTCTGCTCTCATCTTTATTATTTCTTCTACTCATTTTGAATTTGGTTTGTTCTTGCTTTTTCAGTTCTTTCAGGTACATCAATAGATTGTTTATTTGGAATTTTTTTGATGTAGATGTTTATTGCTGTAAACGTCCTTCATAGCTCTGCTTTTGCTGAATTTCCTAGGTTTTTGGTATTTTTTTTTACAGTGTCACTCTGTCACCCAGGCTGGAGTGCAATGACATGATCTCAGCTCACTGCAACCTCACCTCCCAAGCTTAAGCAGTCTTCCTGCCTCAGTCTCCCAAATAACTGGGACTACAGGCATGTGCTGCCATGCCCGGCTAATTTTTATATTTATTGTAGAGACAAGGTTTGGCCATGTTGGACAAGCTGGTCTTGAACTCACTGGCCCCGTCTGCCTCCAAATATGCTGGGATTACAGAGGTGAGCTACTGCACCCAGCCTTCAAATTTTGTTTTTAATATCCTCCTTAATTTGTTTCTTAACACAATGGTCATCAGGAGTATGTTGAGTATTTCCTATGTATTTGTACTGTTTCCATAGTTTTGTTATTTATCTCTAGTTTTATTATATTGTGGTCAGAGAAGATACTTCATATGATTTTAGACTTTTTTTTTTTTTTTGAGATGGAGTCTCACTCTGTCACCCAGGCTGGAGTGCAGTGACACTGTGTCAGCTCACTGAAACCTCCATCTCCTGGGTTCAGGCAATTCTCCTGCCTCAGCCTCCTGAGTAGCTAGGATTACAGGTGCCCACCACAACACCTGGCTACTTTTTGTATTTTTTAGTAGAGTTACGGTTTCACCATGTTAGTCAGGTTGGTCTTGAACTACTGACGTCAGGTGATCTGCCCACCTCGGCCTCCGAAAGTGTGGAATTACAGGCATAAGCCCACACACTCGGCCCGATTTCAGATTTTTAAAATTTGTTGAGATTTGTTTTGTGTCCTAACATATGGTCTCTTCTGGAAAATAGTCCATGTTCTTATGAGAAGAATGTGTACTTGCTGAATGAAATTTTCTGTAGCTGTCTGTTAGGTCCATTTGACCTAAAGCACAGTTCAATATTTAGATCCAATATTTCTTTGTTAATTTTCTGTCTAGAAGATCTGTCTGAAGCTTACAGCGGGATGTTAAGGTCCCAAGCTATTAATATATTGCAGTTTACCTCTGTCTTTAGATCTAATAATATTTATTTTGTATATCTGGTACCCCAGTTTTGGGTGTATACATGTTTAAAATTGTTATATTCTCTTGCTAAATTTATCCCTTTATCATTATGTAATGACCTTCTTTGTCCCTTTTAGTTTTTGACTTAATGTCTGTTTTATATGATTTAAGTATAGCTGGCACCAGGGTTAGCAGGTCCAGGTGGGCCAATTCATGGGCCTTTATGCAGCTTGCTCAGTATGACAGTGGCAGTGGTGGGCTAGGCAGATGGACAGGTATTCAGGACTCTCAGTGACAGGTACGGCATAGGAGACAGCAGTAGCAGTGGTGGGATACACTTCTGACTCCCTAGCAGTTCATGCTGGTGTTGGCAGTGACAGTGATGGGCTAGGTGGGACAGTCACCTGATCTGCAAGTGGGATGCACAACGATGCTGGTTTTGGCAGATTGAGTTGGCCTGACCCCAGAACCTCAGGAGGAGTGCTTAGGTGCCAACATTTGTGGATGGGGCTGTGTGACCCCAAGACCCCCCAGGCACTTGTTCTGGTACTAGGGAAGGGTGAGGAGTGAAGCTGGGTCTGTCAGGTCTGAGGTCTGTCCTCAAGCCCCCTGGTGGTACATGCAGGTGTGGGCTGTTGTGGGCAGGAGTGAGTTGATTCCCAGGCACTTGGTGGAATGCTCTGGGGGCGATGGCAGAGGATGAGCTGCAGCCCTACTGCTTTGGGTGGTGGGGTCACTGCTAATGGCTTGCACTTTGGCCCCAGTGGCAGCAGCCAACAACAGCAGTGGCTGCCAGTGGGATTTATCAGTAGGGCTCCAGGGATGTGAAGATGCAGGCAGTGTTGGGCTCCAGGTAGGATGCAGGCCGGTATCTCAGAAATGGTTCCTTGCTACAGCTGCTTAGGACTCACAGGTGTGTGGGACTCAGCATGAGCTCTCTCTCTGGAGCAGAGCTGTCATGCTGTCTCCAGGAAGCTGTTTATGTTATCTCAGGGTATGCAAGGGTCAAGAGGCTCTCCCATGGGTAGGATTGCAGGAGTCCCTGAGGGGTATGTGGATTGCTGGGGTTTTTTCACTTTACCCTTTTCCCACACCAGGGGGCTTTTCTGGGGTACTAGCCTATCCCAGTTCAGTAGGCTATTCTGACTCTCTCTCCTTATTTGCCCCAGGTGTTTCCTGTAACTTCGCTCGTGATTTCCAGTGTTCTTTCTTAGATTGTCTATTTAAAGCGTAATTACCTAGTCATTCCGTTGGTTCTTCGAGGAGGAGGCAAGTGCCATATGCCTCTAGTCAGCGATCTTGAAGCCCTTCCAATTTTAAGAAAATTTTGAAGACTTCCCAGTGTTAGGATAAGCAGTCATCATGAACAATACCTGTGAGTATGGCTTTATTAGTACTTTCATGCCTTCACTTTAATACTGCAATACTCTGTAGCTGTGGTTTTTCTCACTAAAATTGAGAGCCATAGGAAAACCCTTATGTTGCTTGATTCTTCTCTGAACAGGTTTAAAATTGCAGCTTCGATTCTGGTCTGTACCTGTAGAGCCAAATATGAAAGGAGAAAGAAATGGGGCCGGGGGGAGCGGGGAACATGTTTTATTGCAATTTTCTGTCACACAAAACACAGGCCTTCTCCTTCATTCCTTCTTACTCTTGCCTCCCATACTAAATGTTAGAAAGATGAGCAAAGGTGAAAAGAAGAGCTTGTTCTTTTTTCTTTTCTTGTCCTCTTACAACCATGCTGTTCTGTACTCCCATCCTATCTAGTTCTCCTCAGCATCAAGTTTTAGAGGAAGTAATAAGGGCAAAACATAGAAACAGTGTAAAGTACGAGGCCCTGGATGGCTTTGAATTTGGCCCAACACAAGCTCATAAACTTTCTTAAAACGTTATGAGGTGGTTTTTTTTTTTGCGATTTTATTTTTATTTTTGGCTCATCAGCTATCATTAGTGTTAATGTATTCTGTACGTGGCCCAAGTTAACTATTCTTCCAATGTGGCCAAGGAGGCCAAAAGATAGGACACACCTGGCGTAATGTGTAAAAAGAGGAATAAATAGCAGAGCAAAGTAAGATTCTCGTTAATTCTAGTCCCTGCCTGTCAATTGACTAAAATCATGTCTTCTCCTTTACCATGACCTTAGTTTGGGCAACTAAAGAAGGATTTATAAAAAACAAGTGAAAAATCCCAGTGGCTTAATAAAAGTTGATTTCTCTCTTATAAAGAGTTCATTTCAGTTGTACTCGATTGAGCAGCTCATGGCTGGCCTCCAAGGAGTGATTCAGGAATCCAGGCTTCCCCCAACCTATGATATCATCATCTCTAACATGTGGGCTCTAATGCCTCAAGGAGAGGTGAAAGATTATGAGGAAGGAACACTGCAATGCACATCATTTTAACTTTATATTTCTATTCACCAGAGCTGGCTTCACGTAAATGGAAATAGGTAGCAGCTGCTCACCAACAATTTTACTCTGTATAAAGGTGCACAGACCTTAAGTGTTCCATTAATTATCTATCTCTGCCATACACCCCATGAGATATTTCATTTCTTTTTATTTCAAGTGCTTGTTTGTCCACTATGTTCCCAGTCTCTCTGATCAACCTAGAATATATACATAAGCTAACAGTTCTATAAGAAAGTCCATGATCTTAAATGTTACCATTGCATTGAGAAGAGATATATTTGAAGAGTTCTAATATAGGCTCTGCATACACTTACTTGAAAAATTGTTGCTGGGCAAAATTATTTGGATTTGTGTGTTTATGAGAACAATAAAATAATCAGAGATATTATTGACCAAATGGGATTTTGTAGGGAGGAATTAGAACTAAACCAGCTCATATAACAATAATTATATGAAAAATGATTACAAACATAATTGATATTTAATGTTCAGCAAAGTATATAAATTGATGGTTGTACATAAAAACCTTTTAGGGAGGGGGATGCAAGTGGAATTCTGTGGGGGTGTGATGATTCTTTTATTACAGAAGCAGCTGTAAGAAGAGAACTCAGAATATACTATGTTCTTTCATGGGGTGGTTTTTAAAAATATGTTATTTGTTTATTAATTCCCCTAGGAGATAATAGATGTTAGGTTTTTCCCTCACTGACAGAGACTGAAGTATTTTATCTTGATAATCTCAGGTCACAGCAGTGTTTGACCTGTCTTTGGAGCTCAAATGCTTGCTCATTTGAGTTCTACAGTCAGAAGGAGGATTTTCGTTTCTTTCTGTTCTGTGTAAATCAGCTAAGAGCTGCTAAGGAAATGTCATTGATCTTCATAGATATAGTAGAGCAAAGCATTCTGGGTCCATTTCTCTGATTAGGCATAAAAACCTAACACAGCCAACTCACTCTGGTCAGTGAATGACCCTGGAGATTATTTTAAAGATGCTGCTCTAAAGAAGGAAAGATAAATTCGATGAAGTTATTTTATTAAGGAAAAATTCTAAATATATTTCTTGTATTAAAATAAGAAGGTACTATATTAATGTTATAAATTATAATTGAGAATTTATTAGAAAAACAGATTTACTGCTTTTCATTGTTTTAATACATTGTAACTTTGATGTTTCTATCTTCTGACTTTATTTGATTAATATACATATAATTATTTAAATTATATTTGTTTACTTATAGAAATTATTTGATTTCATTTTTTAAAATTCCTCTATGTTACATGATGGCCCTAGACTTATCTCTATTATATTGCTTATTATTTAGAGCTTGTTTTTTGCCAAGTATTAGGAGACTAAAAGGAAAAAGTACATGGCTCTTGGTCTCAAAAATATAGAGACCAGGGAAAGAGGGAAAAGAAAAACAAAACAATCTGATAAGAGCTTGGATATACATATAACAATAGAATATGAGAGCTACATTCAACACAGGGAAGAGAAAAATACAAATTTTGTTGTTAGTTTGTTATTTAACTGTCTTTCTTAACCAACTGAGCCAGGTGGGGATCAACAATTTGACTTATATATGAAATACTAGTGCTTCATAGTGGCTGGGTATGACTCAAACTAGTTGCTTGAGTAAATGATTATAGAACTGCTGACTTGGCAAAAACACATGTTGCTGTGTGCCATGATCCTGTGGCAGATGATCTCAAAGCTAGGATGCATCATGGTGATAGCAAGTGTAATGGTAATGTCATATATTTCTATTCTGAATACAGTTATTGAGGACTTAACTAAGAAACTGGCTAAAGGCTTTTTATATATGTTCTCACTGAAAGTTATAACCTGTCCCATGAGGTAGATTCAATTGTTATCCATATTCTACAGATAAAAATGGAACCTTAAAAAGAGTAAATGACCTATATGCTCAATGTCACCAAATTTGAACCTAAAAAAAAAAAAATTAAAAAGGAGATCAGATGCCAGATACTGGTCTCCTAACTACATTATTTCCTAATTTTAGTTTTTCCTTTTTCCTTTTCTAAAATAAAATTTAATTATAGTCCTGTTTATGGTTAGGCTTTTATTATGCCATACTTAATGGTTCTCTCAAATTAATCCAATATTTTTATATGTTAGTAACCACGGAACAATGTATAACTCAAAATTTATTATTTGATTTTAAATGTTTAATCAGTTGTTACACACCCTGAAATAGTGTTATCAATTTTTACATGTTATCTTCTGCATTGTAAAAAATATGTGTATACTAGTTATTATTACACCTATATCATGATTGAGGAAACCAAAGAAAATTGGTTGTGACTTGTTTAAAATATCATAAGGCGTCTTTAGAAAAAAAAATCACTACTGTGTTATGTTATACTGGGAGTAATCCATAATAATAGAACAAGAGATATTAAATAGATTAGGCCCAGGAATTACAGAGTGATCTCGTTTGGATGTTCCCTCCAAATCCTGTGTGAAAATGTAATATCCATTTTTGGAGATGGGTCCTATTAGAAGGTGATTGGCTCACGGGGGTGAATTTCTTATGAATGCTTTAGGACCATCCCCTTTGTGCTGTCCTTGAGATAGTGAATGAGTTAGTCATGAGATCTGGTTGTTTAAAGTGTGGGACACTTCTCCCACACCATTTTCTCCCGCTCTCTCCATGTGATATACTGGCTCCCCTTTGCCTTTCAACTTAGACCTCCGAATAGACTCCAGGACTGTGCTTCCTATAAAGCCTGCAGAAAAACAATCCAATTAAACCTCTTTTCTTTATAAATTACTCAATCTCAGGTATTCCTTTATAGCATCACAAGAACAGCCTAACACACAGAGCTACCAAGAGGATGGATAGATAGAGGTTTATACATAAGTATATATTTCCATATAGACAGATAGACAGATATAAAAGCTACATTTCTCACTAAAATTTTGATGACAATTTGCTTAAGGTTTTCCTTTATTTGGATAGCTTTTTCTGCCTTTTGATTCCCATTTGGGTAAATATCCTCACCTTCTTAATGTGCGTATTTTGGTTCCTACTTACCATGTGCAAAGCCCAAGTTGCTCTCTGGTATTCAAATTCCCAAATTCTGCTCTCAAATTCCCAAACTTGACTGTCTCAGGATTAAATCAGATGCATTTCTTATTCAGTCATACAGTCATCAGAGAATAAAGGCATGAAAGGCATGCAGTGTGAAGAGTGATGCTGAAGAAACCTCCCTATGTAGACAGCACAGTTGCCGGAAAAGTAGGACTAAGTTTTCATGATGTTACATCTCTTTATTGACCACTGTGCACATTCTCATTTCCCAAATACGCAATTTTAATAATAAAATATTTTATCAAAATATCACTATCACAAGTAAAATGTCAGGAGCATTCCTTCCACTTTTGGGTGGGCACACAAAATCTGATCAAGCTGTTCCATACATAGGCCATAATATGAAACCACTCTTCTCTGTCTGTTATACTAAGGTGACTTCCAGATTTTCATTGGTGTGTTCTCATTTTTATACAAGTATGACATTTTTATTCTGCTGAATATGGATCACTCCCAATAATCATGAAACAATCACTACACAATACCCTAAATTTAACTTCTGTTTAGAATCAAAAGTATATAGAGAAAAAATTATAGTAGATTGGTCAATGGTGCAAGACATAATATTTCCTGTTTTAGATGGATAACAATGTAAATGATGACTTCAAGTATCCAGACCAGTTATTTGACTCCCTTGGACTGCCAACCTGGCTGCATAGTATGTTTCTCATTTTGATAATTTCTTTGGTGCTGGGGTTTTTAAGGCCACCTATAAGAAGAGTTAGTAATAAATTCTGTGTGTTTGTGTGTGTGTGAGAGAGTGAGGTGGAAGGTAACTAGTGTTTTGCCTTGAATCAGATATCAGAATGCTGAGTTTTGTTGTCTAAAACAGTTTTACTTTCTTTTTCTTTTCTTTTTTTTTTTTGGTTTTTATTTACTCCATTTGGAGCTAACTAAAATTGTGACTCATTACAAGTAACTTTTCTTTGAAAGGAAGGAACAATTTGCTAAAAACCAATGGAGTTTCAAGCACATACAGAAACTCACTTATTGTTCATCTACCTAATTTCAAAGTTGCTAGAATCCAGAATCTGATTGTCTTAGCTTAGGTCAGTCACAAATTCCTTTTTCCATCAGCCATTGTCAGAAACACAGATCAGGCGTCAGCAATGTCTATGCTAAGAACCCACCCTGTGAATAAGTTGGGCACTTCCCGTTGAAGAATAGGTGGACACAACTTTCTGTGTATAAATACACTCAAAATTCCAATGCTCTTTCCACTATGCCAGTATAATTATTGACTAAATGTGCAAGTGAAAGATGTAACTCTGTTCATTTTCAATGAAGAATTAGCAAGAAAACTGCAATTCTTTATTTGATGTTACCATTTTCCATTTTTCTCACAAACAAAAATGTAATATTTGGGAAGATATTGAACACTCTGAAATGTTACTGAGAGTCTAATAGGACTTTCAGTGTTTTTTTTTTTTTCTTTTTGAAATCAAAGGATAAATGAAGTAAAGTGATGGGGATGCTGACAATAGGACTGAATTAGACAGAAATTATGGCTGCTTGGGGACAACCCAGAAGAAAAAATATGGTAGAAGATCCTAAGAAAATGACCAAAATATCAATGTGTTGTATTCTTAGTCCTTAGGACTTTTAAAGTTCAATCCTCATTGTAAGCATAACTATTTGTCTTCTTTCTGCCTCTTTTATCCATTATCTCCTCTCCTCTATATTTTCTCTCTTGTCAAAAAAGTACTTTTGTTTATTGACAATATAGAGTTTTAAACTACCTGAAACCAAAGTGTCCATTGTGGAAAGTTTTATGTCTGACAGCTATATTTTAGCCATTAAAAGAACAGTAAAATAATGGCTTCATTCCTTTGTTTTTCTTTGAAGGCAATGAACACTACAAATAGAGCAATAACCGAGCTCAATCTTTATTATTTCATGCACTCACTTTGTGCTACATTTCACTAACACTTTAACCTTTATATCTAAATATAAAAATGGCTACATATCAAGAAAGTAATATTAATTATATGTAATTCCCTACTCAACAAATGATGATGAAATAATAAATGAAATTTTAAGACTAGTAAAAATAATGAAAACATTTTACAGTTACTAATAAATAAAAAGAAATCCAAAATATGCTAACTGATCAGAAAAAATACGGTATGTTCTAATTTTTGTATACATATATCTATACTCTGTGTGTATGTGAATATATTCTATAGATATTCTTTACCTATATTATGTAAACATATAAAAGTATACATTATACTTAAACAGTGTTTACCTCTGAGTGATAAGCTCACAAGATACTTCTGTAAACCTGGGTTATATGTGATTTTATTTTCTGAGTATATATATATATATATATACATGTACATAAATCCTTATATTGTTATAAGTATGCTACTATCAGTGGATTGTACTTTTTTAATTCATTAAATATTTTTTAAAATTCAGGTTTTGAAACAGCTGTGCAATCTTATCTATAAAATATATTGAGAAAGATATAGATTGATACGGGCAATAAAAATACATATTAATGAAAAGGTAGATATTTTGCTGATTTAAAATTTTGATTATACTTTCATGCTCTACAATACTGTAGATATACTGTAGATATATGATATACAGTATTATAGAATCACATATAGAAATGTTTGGATGATTCTAAAAATATAATTACATAATTTAACAACATATTCTGAATTATAATATAAAGTGTTTCAAAAATCTATAAATAAAATACAACTTTAGGCATATCAAATAACTAAAAAATCACCTTTATGTGAGTTTTGTTCCACTAACATTCTGACTCATCTTTCTAGAATAATAAACACTTTAGGTGGGATAGGTAGCATTTGCTCATTTCCCTCAGTGAAAACATTAAAATATCACCTATTACCCTGTTACTTGGGAAGATAGACTATGTCATTTGGTATGACACTGGTGATTTATCTAGTCTGGCATTCTCTGTTCTAAAAATGTATTTTGAAGATCATTCTTCCCTCTGTGCTTATGAAGACAACATGGTTTAGAATTTACAAAAAGGGTAGAGATTTATCTTAAGCAAGAGTATGCCAATTTCACGTGACATTTATCCTCTCAAGCCAGATGGCAGTGGGATGGAATTTGGGTCCTCCTTTTTCTTCTGTATATTATTCAAAGATTAATTAAATGTTTGTAAAGTCAACAAACCTAAATAATTCCACTATGTATTTAGCCAGCTCTGTCAATAAATGAAAGAAGAGTGTCCAGTCACTATTATAGTTCGTTACATGAATATTTGCTTAATGGTTTTAATAGCATTGATGATCAGAACTAGAATATAAATATATAATGCTTACCAGAAAATTTCCAATGAATTGTTCTAGAAAATTTATATTATTTTACCAAAGAGCTTCAAACCTGCTAAGCAGTTCCCTACATTTCTGACCCTTTCCTGAAAAACAAAACAAAACAAAAGCCTTTTTTTTTTTTTGGTCTGGATGTTTTGAAGTGTTCCAGCGAAGTTGTGACTTTAACTCTACAGGCAGTCCTGACCTTCTAGCAATGTCATTAAAAATTGAGAGACATAGATAAGATACAGAAGGTGGCATCCTCAAACTTAAATTGGCCCAGAATATATTACAAGTTTAGCATCACTTTTCCAAAATGCTTGGGACCAAAAAGTGTTTCAGATTTCAGAATTTTTAATATTTGCATTATACCAGCCTGACTGAGCATCCAATTTTTGAAAATCTAAAATCTGAAATACTCCAATGAGCATTTTCTTTGAGCATCACAAAATTTTGTGGGTGCACAAAATATTTCAAATTTGGAGCATTTCAGATTTGGGATTTTTAGATTTGAAATGCTCAACCTATAAAACCAGTGTGACATAAGTAAACCCTCCACACAACTTCCACGAGAGATGTGTATTTTTGCCACAATTATTTACATAACTCAAATTATTGGTTATCACAAAATATATGCTCATCAGAAAAATATTGGTCCAAATTTGCTTTTCAAGCTTGTTCATTTAATTCTAGTATAATACTTTATAATAATAACAAATACTTATATGATTCTGATTACATATCAGAATATTAATGTATTAAAGTATTTTTTTTAGTATTTAGTAAGCCTATGGAATAAATGCTGGTATTATCTTTCCATGTTAGAAAGGAGAAGGATTTTAAGAGCTTCCTGGAGAACATACGGGAAGTTGCCGAGTCAGGTTTGGAACCCTAGACTTTCAATGAACAAAGAGTATGCTGATAATGAAAACAAATCTTCAGAGCTAGTTGGCATTATCATTCATTTATTTGTGCTTTTGGGGAAAACAGAGGACATTTGAAACCTAAATGGCCTTTTGGATGCCAAAGGAAAAAGAAACCATGAATTTTTTGAGAGTAGGTCAAGTTCTAACAATGCTAACCTTTAACACGGAGTCTACTGTGATATCTGGAATGAGAGAACCACTTCAAGAGAATAACATTAATTCTAGAAAATGAGAAACATACATTTAGGAAAGATAAATGAAAGGTACTTGAAGCAGAATATTATCTAGTTTTCTTCACTGGAGAGGTTCTCAAGCAAATTGAAGAACCTTCTGCCTATGGTTCTCTGCATATAGACAATTCAGCATGTTAGATTGAATAGTTGATAGAGGTCTTATTCCTTTGAGAAAGTAAGTCAAATATCATTATATTATAGAAATAAAAAATTCCATTTAAATTTCTTTTCAGTGGAAGGGAAGTTATGACCCCAAATATTTCCTTCATTACTTAGTAGAATATATTTTGATCATTCACATGTGAGGCCGTGGTAAGGCAATAACATAGGCTACGTGTGTGTCTGTGCTAAACCCAGACATTTTCATGTGATAAGGAGTATATTTTTCCTTTCTCCACTTCTCTACCTAATATAAAGTGTCTGTATCGTTCACCTTGTCCTCCACAACTCTGCTCCCTTTGAAACTCTTGCATTTGGCCCTTAACATCATTCCTTACTGACAATGTTAGCATCTTAAGATGAGGTTTTGAAGTATATCTCAAATGAAATAATAGACTCCTCTTTTTCTTGGTACTCATTCTAGTAAGAAATTAAAATTTAAAGACAAATGCAAAAATTTAAAGACAAATGTGCGAGGAGGGTGTTCATTGATAAGAAAATCTCTTCAAATTTATTCATTACCAAATAATTTTATATCAGCCTATCATACTTGGATTGTGAATTTGCATGTCTTTGAAATTCTAAAAGCTCTTAGGTCTATGATAGAATATGCTTGTAATAGCCCTCGTTCCAATAGATCTCACTGTCTTCTATAACCTCTGATTAGATGCTTTGAAGATTATGAGCAAGACAGGGAATAGATGGTGATAAACATTAAATAATGAATTTAATTTTAAAAGTATTAAGGTTGAGCTGTTTATGACACATCTGTGTAGATGGTGTCCCATAAATACTTATAGAAATGCAGTTAGAGCATAGACGAGAGCAAATGGCAAGTAAAATACAAATCAGAACTACCAGCCTAAAGATTATGTCTTAAGATAGAAGATTTACATGATTACCTAAAGCTCACATTATATATGTCTTTATCTAAGAAACCATTAAATAACTTTCCTCTTCCTTATTCAAGTTATGAATAAATTGAGAAGTAAAATAGCAGATTCTGCAGATAAAACACCAAGAGATCATTTCTATGACTGATAAAGCTAGACCAGAAGACACAGTTTGATAAATGTCAAATGAGCCTGAGATCTCCCTAATCATACTAATGGTCTACATAGAATACCCCATTAATGGGAAATGCAAAGTATACAAAAAAACACAATTCAATTGTTTATTTTATTTAGTTGGAGGAAGGAGAAAATAATTGAATTTCCTATGTTCAAGTGTGTTTCTGAATTAGCTGTTTTCAGAAATGTGAGTCAATGACTATCATCCCTTCTGCCAACATGGTAGTTAATTCCTTTATATGAGTTGGAGAAATTGATGGGGTAATAAACAAGGGAAAAAACAGAATCTTATGGTAGACAGTGTGGATTTTAGTGCTAGAGGTCTCTGCATGAGTCAGAAGATTGAATTAATTAAATCCACTCCAAATTACATATTACTCAAGATTGAAAATTCACCCAGAATTATTCCCTCCTCAAATTGTTAGCAGATTGTCCACTGTGACCTGTAATAACATTCTGCAAGTAAGACCAAAGGACATCATCATCATCAGTTTTGCAAAAATGGCATTCATACGGTCATGCTGTATATTGAGACACTCCATGGCACACACACACAAAAAATGTCCAAACCAAAACAGGTTAAAGTTCAAAATGTTAAATGACAAATAATTAAAATCTGATGTAAATCTCTCCTGCGTTTGTCTGTTAAAAATCCAAAAAAGGATACCCCATTTTAGAAGACGTGATTATTATATATTGCATGCCTGTATCAAAACATCTCATGCACCTTATAAATATATACACATACTATGTACCCACAGAAATTAAAATTTAAAGAAATCCAGAGAAATTGCTTATAGAGATTAGTTATAGTTAAGGTTAGGAAGAGTTAAGGGTCATTTAGTTGCTTTAGCCTTTAGTATTTCTTACCCAAAAGTTGTACTTCTTTTAGGAGCTCATAAATTCAGTAAATTTAAGCTCAAATTCTTTATTATTCTCACTCTAAATAGTCCAAACATTTGATAGAACATACACCATTTCTTTCCAGCACTGGATCTTTTAAATAATTTAAATTAGCCTCTAAATCATTTATCAGGTTAACTTATATTCTCAGCACATAGTATTACAAAACACGAATTTCTTTTTATTTCTCCTCAAAAACTGACTGAATTATCTTTTTTCTGTAATTGACCAAAGCAATCAACACAACCGATACATCACACTAAGGTTCAGTTTTTTTGTTTTTTTGTTTTTTTTCTGAGAGAAAGTCTTGCTCTGTTGCCCAGACTGGAGTGCAATGGCATGATCTCGGCTCACTGCAACCTTCACTTCCTAGGTTCAAGCAATTCTCCCGCCTCAGCCTTCTGATTAGCTGGGATTACAGGCACCCATCATCATACCCAGCTAATTTTTTATATTTTTAGTAGAGACGGGGTTTCACCATGTTGGCCAGGCTGGTCTCAAACTCCCAACTTCAAGTGATCTACCTGCCTCGGCCTCCCAAAGTGCTGGGATTACAAGCATGAGCCACGGCGCCCAGCCACTAAGGTTCAGTTTTACCACCTTCCCCGGAGCTTCTAGCTTCTAGCATGTGTACCCAGTTATTACAGGTAATAATTTTACCAAATATTTTGCCTCCCACTGTCAACATCTCATTTTTAGTTATGTTAGAAACCTGCTTTTATTTGCAATTTATGTTAATTAGTGCATACATTAAGAATAGCATAGAAAACCGGTATATTTAGATGATGAAGCATCTTGAAGATTGGATGAAGTGATATTTGGGGAATCTGTGTTTCTGGATTTTTTATTTGTATACTTTGAAACAATGCTATTAAAATTTACAAATTTGCCATTACCATATCTTTCTGTTAACTTGAAAGTTCTATTAGGAAACTAATG
Source organism: Cacajao melanocephalus (assembly GCA_963573385.1). Lineage (NCBI taxonomy): Eukaryota > Metazoa > Chordata > Mammalia > Primates > Pitheciidae > Cacajao > Cacajao melanocephalus. The sequence goes on from CAUYLG010025465.1 coordinate 64,250, forward strand.
ACTCATTCTATCTGTAATAATGCTTTTATACCAACACCTATTTTTTTATCATTAATTTTCCAGCATTCTTTGGTTAGTATCAGTATTTTCTTGGTATAATTTTTTTTTTTACTTATTGTTATTTGACGCTATGTGTTTTTATGATTTTAGTAGCTTTGCTATAAGCAATGAAAAACTTAGTTTTTGAGTTCAGCTAGCGTCTTTATGTTTTATCTCAAGAATTTAGTACATTTATATTGATTTATAAGTCTATGAAATTTATGTTTTCTGATTTTCAAGATCTTTCTATGCATCTGTTTTCATTGAAAATCCACATAACAAGCCTCAAGAGGAGCTAATCTTAGTTTAAATTGTAATTAAAAAGAGAAAGAACTGAGAAAACAGAACAGAACAAAACAAACAAATAAGCAAACACACAAAGGGCATCTGACTTTTTAATTGAGAATTGGCTTTACCCTAATGGAGAAGAGATAGTGTTATCTTGTGAACATAAACAATTTCAAAGGCTATCAACATTGTATAAAGTCACTTGGTAAGTATGATGAAGTATGACTTCATAATAATACCTGAACACAAAACAGAACTGAAAAGGGCAACCACAGATGCACTAACAAGTTTTTATTTCCTTTGAGACTCAGTACTTCGCTAAGTACAATCCTTGTTCCTGTAACTTTAAAAGCTTAGTGTTTTTGGCCCAGCAAATCACTCGTTTTCCATGGCAACTTCGCTCTGCTATTTATCAGCTAAATTTTGGTAATGAAACTGTCATGACATTATTACATTTACTTTTCTTACTATCTGTTAGATGGATCAAAAAGTTCATTCTTTGTTAGTTTATTCATTAATTTTGAATTTTTACATTCTCTTCCAATGATTCCTCCAGAAATTGAATATGCATATATTTAAAAGCCTAAATTTGATGGATATTTTATTCTACAGTTAGGATTTCGCTAAATTTATGCTATTATTGTCTAGCATTTTAAGGCTATTTTGTTGTATTGTCTTTTAAGGTCTTTTTGATTAACCCTCTTATTTAGATATCTGTTATCACTTTTTATATATCCTTAACCCTCTTATTTAGATATTTATCATCACTTTTTATATATCCAATAATTACTTAGACATACCTGTAATTTTCATTTTCTTAAATATTTATATCTCAGAAGTTCTTTTGAAAGTATTTTTCTTTTTGAATCCTATATTTAGACATATTTTAAATGAGTATTGGTAGCAAACTTAAATTTTCACTGATTTGAAAATATCTTACGTCTACCTTTGTTTTTCTTTAGTTAGCTAATGAACTACAGGTTGAATATTATTTTTTTCTAATGGATTTTTTAAGCATTTTCTGCTTTTCTGCTGTTCTTGTTGTTGTGAATTACCTGCTAACCTAATTGGTATTTCCTTCCAGGTAATCTGTTATTTCTTTCTTGTATGACCTTCTAGTTGTATTAACTGTTTAGGAGATATAGAGATATATCTAGGAATTGATATTTTTATTCTGCTTCTTTTTGTATTTTCTGGAATTTAGGATTTGTCTTGTTTACCAGTTGAGTCAAATTCTCAGGTAGTATCTTTTCAAGTTCTGTTTCTCACCCATTCTCTTTATTTTTACATTAGAGAATACCCGTTAAATGTAAGTTAAAATTTCTCACTTTATTCACCACGGCCCTTACCTGTTTAATATATTTTTGCTTTTTGTTCGTTTGTTTCTAATTCTCTATTTTCGAGTTAACACTGTTTTCAGAAGTGTCTATTCTGCTCTTTAAATATTTTTAAATGTCATTCATTTATAGAAGTACTTTCTAATTCTTTGTAAACTTACGCATCAAATTTGAAAATCTTTTATAATTTCACCATCGTTTTAAAATCCTCTGACTAGCCTGATTAAACTTTGTGCTTGATGTAATTTTCAGCTGGCTTGAGTAAGACAGTTGAGCCTTGGAATTTATGTGAACTCGCCACGTTGATATTTGTTTGGTCCATCTCAGACACAGACTTCATCTCAGGCATAGTCCCCTGTACCTAATCACACTCTTTTCTGATTGTAATATTTAGCAGTTGTTTTATGTTTCAAGGAGCTCCCTAGATAGTCTTCAGCATCTCCCTTACTCTTTCTACAACCATCTTTCCAAGGTCTCTACTCATAAAAGCTCAGCCCATACCCACCCATTCCCTGAGACATGGCTGGCTTAGGGTATAAATGCCTCATTATTACAGGAGCCTTCCTTCCCTTACTGAAATACTTTTTCAAATAAGATTTCTCTTTAAGCCCAGATTTGTTGTTATTTGATATATCCTTAAATCTTAATATATATAACAGAAATATAGATTCTGTTTCTGATATTCTTTTGGTATTTTAATGTTGCATTGATTTTTTTTTAACAGAGTGGGTAATCATTAATGATGGATTTTTTCCTCAGGTATTTTATGATTTTTAATACTATTTTTCTTGTAACAATAGTTTAAAAAATCATTTAAGAGTTGTTTTATGAAAGTGAATGGAGGGTGTTTGCTTCTTCGTGGTGTCTGTGCTCTAACAAATTAAAAGTTTCTTTATAACTTTTTGAACTGGGATGTCTCAGATAACACAGGAAGTATGAATTTTGGCTTTCATACCTGACATAAATGAGGAATTGTGATTCTGAATCCTCCAGGAAAACTTCAGTATGTATTTTCATAAGCTCTGTTCCACAAGGAGCAAAAATTCAAATGTGCAAGTATTGTTTTCCACAGTTCTGTAGGATTTTTCAGAATTTGTGTCCTATTGAGAACATGGCCTAAATGAGGGTCCTGATTTTAGGTCAGAGGGATTATATGACTCTCCATACTACTCTAAATTGTTCCCATCACCTAGGTGGGGATTAATAAGAGCTAGCTTCCAGTTCACCTGATAGGCAGCCATCATATAGTAGGGTGTATCATCATCTCTGCAAACTGCTTTTGATGGTTTACCTCCACCCAGTAGAAGAGCAGATAGGCTGTAAGATAATTTTTAAAACATATTTTAAACACTTCTACTGCTTATTAGGGAGGAGTGATGTCTCTACTTTTACTTGGATGCCAAAGTCCAAAATTGACTGTGATAGGGAAGCTTAATGTTTTACCTGTTTTAAACCTATTACTACCATTTTGCATTTAAATATGATGCTAGAATTTTTATGGTTAATGGTTATAGCTAAAAGGTTCAGAAATACATTAAAGATCTATCAAAAAATCTTCATAAGCAATCAAAAAACTTTGTAATAATAGAGACATACTTTATGAATGTACAACTCTGGCTTTGTATTTTGGTTTTCTGAGATACATTCAGATTTAAATGATTTTAATAGTATGCTTTTGAGAAAAAATTTTGAAAATATGTTGGAAAGATCAGTGGGTCGAATTTGGTTATATTTGATATGGTATGATTTAGTCCTGTTATATTTAAATCATTAGTTCTATATTTTATATATATAACTATCTAGTTAACTTTGTTGGATTTTCTGCACCGAATCATGTTTCACAGTATGTTACATTCTGCAGAGGCTTTATAAATTGCAATGTTATCTACTACTAAAGTTTCACTAATTCATGAAGATAAATAGAAGGATTATTCAACTACTTCCAAAATTATGTGTGTGCATAAATGCATGTATATAGATGTGTATAAACAAAATATATATTAAATTGTAATATATAATTATACATATTATATGTTATATATAATATAATTATTCTGATTTTATTTTTTCCTTTAGCTACTATTTTATTTTTCTTCTTTCTTGAGCTTCCCATTTCACTAAAGGGCAACTCTAGTATTTCAGTTATTCAGGTTAAAAATCTTGGCATTATTCTTGACAAGTTTCTTGTTTTCAGAGTCTGCATTCAGTTTATAAACAAATTCTGAAAACCTTAGCTTCACAATAGCGAGGATTCATCCATTCCTCTTCGCCCACATTTCCACCATATAGTCATGACACCTTTATTCTTGCCTGAATCATTGCCATAACCTCTTAACTGATCTTGATTTTGTCCTCACCGTAGTAATTATGTTAAATTCTGTCTAAAAATTCTTAAAATATTTCTTCTGGCTGTCCATTTCACTTAGAGTTTACTTGAAGTTTTTTCTGTGATCTTCAATGTCCTCTTCTTAGTTTCCTGTCCTCTTCTTAGTTTCTCTTCAAGAAGTTTGAAAGTGAAACATGATCAGAGTAATGAAAAAACGTGAAGATAATGGTTGGCACATAAAGTTGAGAATATATGCCAGACTAGAGAATAAAACTACAAAGAAATTTAAAAGAGGAGAGAGGAGACAAGAAAATTAGGGAACAGGTCCTCTTCTTAGTTTCCTGATTTCTTCTTTATCCTCTCCCATTCTCATTCAATCACTTCAAGCATACTGGCTTCTGACTCTACCTTGAATATGCTAAATGTGTTACAATGTCAAGGTTGTTGCTAAATGTGTTCCAACTTCAAGGTTGTTGAGACCTACAAAAAGGTCTCCTTGAAATGCTCTTATTCCAAACACTCTATTATTAGATTACCCTCTTCATTTTTTAACTCAGAAACCCACTCTCTGGGATGCCTCTTTCAGACGCCCTATCTAAACCCTCAAGCCCCCCTACCACCTACATAATTTATATTTCTTTGGCCCACTTCATTTTTTTGAGATGAGGTCACAATATGTTGCCCAGTTCTTACCTCAAAAGAAAAATAAACATAAAAAATAAGTTGCTGGTTCCTAATAGGGAAAAAATTTAATAAGTGTGCGGAGAGAAACTGCTTACATACACATCGCAGATCAGATATTTGAAGTTAAAACGTTAGCACCTGGTCTCTGTTCTGCTTTATTTGATCTCCTTGGCACTTATTAAGATCTAAAATTTGATATTTTCACTTAATGTTTTCTGTTTACTTTGTCTCCATTATTAGAATACAAGCTACTGAAAGCCGGGTTTTTCTTTTCCTCTATTTTAGAATCTATTGCCTCTTTGGTACCTAGAAGAATGCCTGAGGCATAACTGGTTTTCAAGAATACTTGGCTAATTGAATAAATGAGTCAGTAAATTAGATTGATAGATTGCTTCTCTATATGATTATAGACGAAAATAATTGCCCATAGAAATTTTGAAGAATATGTTTTACTGTTTCTTTACTTTTAGTGTTGGTAGGAAGTAGTACAGTGTGCTTCTTTTACCCCTACTCTGACTGACTCTAGGGATTTCTCTCAAAACTTCAATGAGTTTAGAGTTTTGTTCTAATGTTGTCATGTTTTCCATGAGTGTAGGTTTTTCTTTGTTTATTCATTTGCTTGACACTTAGTGGTGAGCAATTTTATTCAAAAACAAATGTCTTTTAATTGCAGTAATAAAACAGAATTCCTTGAAAATGCCTTCTCTATCATGTTCTTTGCTCTTTCTGGATTTCTTATTAATGACATGATATAACCCCTGCACCTGTTCCCTAATTTTCTTGTCTCCTCTCTCCTCTTTTGAATTGCTTTGTAGTTTTATTCTCTAGTCTGACATATATTCTCAACTTTATGTGCCAACCATTATCTTCACGTTTTTTCATTACTCTGATCATGTTTCACTTTCAAAGACATCTTTAAATGTTCACTGAATGTTTTACTCTATAGAGCCTTTAATATCCCTCCCTTTTGAGGATATTAAGTATTTTTTACCCTTTTTTTCTATCTGTTTCCTCAGTGTTCTTTCCTTGTGTTAATTCTTTTTTCATTTTAGAGGCTCTTTTCAATTGGCCAGTGATTTCTTGTTCTCTGCCCATAGTTGCAAATGAAGAACTCTAAAACTGTCCCGAGAGTCTGTGTGAGTATAGGTGAACACTTCTAAAGACTAATCTTCCTGGACCCTGACTAAAAGTAGCTGTGATTCATTATCTCTGATTAATTTCCTGAAGAGAATTCTTCCATTGACCTCCCTGTGGGTGAAGATTTGGGTGTCTAGTACTAGATGGAGCTGAGCACAAACATGCTTAGCCCCCTCAACTTTCATTGTGTAATTCTTTTCTAATTTCCCTGTTTTCAGCCTGGGTTACTGCCATCAGCAGTGTTTAGTGTCTTCAACAGGATACCTGCTGTTCAAATTCTCCAGAGAATAAACCTCCAACCTAAATGCACCAAGCAAGGAAGTTTTAGTTCCACATATGTCCACATTTTCAAGATTATTGGTGGCAGAAATTCCTGTGAATTTCTGGGATACTGCAATGCAGACTTTTTCCCTGCCAGCTTAAATGAATTACCATTTGTGCATTTATCACCAGCTTCCAGGATTTTGTTTATGATACTTATTTTTCTTGTCTCTTTGACTTTGTAAACTTTGCCCCCTCTCCTCAACTCACTGTTTTAATACCTCCTTTATCTTACATTTTTGGAATTTTAGGAAAGATCAGATTAAAACAGAATATGTATCTGCAATTTTAAGTGACAGTTTTTTTTTTTACTTATAAGCAGGAAAAGATATAAATATTTCCTGCCTTGAATTCTAAAACGAAGTTATCATTAAAAAAAAGAATATTAGGTTATGTCTTAGTTACCTTGGGGTGCTATAACCAAATACTGTAAGTGGATGTCTTAAATAACAGAAATGTATTTCTGACATTTCTCGAGTCCAGGTTTAAGGTACGGTTCCTGATGAGGGATCTCTTCCTGGCTTGCAGATGGCTGTCTTCTTGCTGTGTCTTCACATGGCAGAGAGACAGACACACACACACGCACACACACACACACACACACACACACACAAGTCTCTTGCTCTTCTCTTAAAGCCACTGACTTCATCATGGGCTCCACTCTCAAGATCTCCTCTAAACCTAACTACCTCCCAATGGCCCCACTTTCACATATCATCACATTGAGGATTAGGGATTAAATATTTGAATTATGGAGTGGCACAAACATCCAGTCCGTGACAGGTTAGTTGAAAGTTATATTTTACAATTTGAATTTAAAGACGTTAGTGTTATATATTGATACATATTTTTCATGCTTAAACAGATGACCTTGTCCTCTTTTTCAGACATTATGGTAACTTTATACACGTCTTACACTCTCTTTAGCCAAGATAAAACAGTCACAAATATCAGTGTTAGGAATAAAAAATTAAAAATAATGAAAGCTAATAGTTTAAACAAGAATCCTGGAACTTATTTTTAAATTATTTCCCAAACAGCAGACATGAGCCTTCAAAATGAATTCTCAAGTGATTTTCTTGCTTTCTCCTGAGAGAATGAAATTAAAGCCTACTTTGTAGAGCACTTTGTTATAGAACTAATTACCTTAATGATTTGTCTTTTTATAGATTAGCTTTAATTTTGACAATCAATCCTATTAATGCATTCATGACTAGGCAGAATTCAAGATTTTAATTTGATACCAAATGTTCTGACTGTGTTAAATCTAAGTTGGCAAATTATTTACTTTATGTTTTGAAAACAACATGTCCTTGGGTAACTGTGTAAGGGTTCTTATTCTAACCAAAATTTGAATGTTATTACACAGCATCAAAACTTGCTCTTCAGTGGCATCATTAATAAAAAAAATTATGTTGTTTTACTTGCAAATCACTTAAGTGCCAAAATGCATTTTTAAATACAATAGTCCAGCTTACTCTATGGGGCCTTCTGCTACATTAGCATCATTATGAAGAAAGAAACCAAACAGGGAAAGACAGACAGAGTAAGAGAAAGAGATAGACAAAGAGAGAACAGAGAGAGAGAGAGAGAGAACAGAGAGAAACAGAGACAGAGAACAGAGAGAGAGAAGACTCCAATCTCATCTTTTATATTAATCTTTATATATCTATAATTTAAAAGTACATTGACATGAAATCACTTTAATTTTGTCTCTACAAGACTTTAGTTGTCAGAATATTAAAATATATTGTCCTTATTTCACAGAAAGATAAACTTAAGTTCCCAAAAACAAATTATTAGCCTAATATATTAAGAAAACATGATTAAAACTATATTTGATTCAAATTTTTTAAAAGGTATTAGTGCAAGGTTTTTGCATTAACATGTGAACATTGTTTATTATACATTTTGATATTGGCATCCTATAATCCTTAAATCATAATACACACAGGAAAAGATATAACTTAAAAATCTTGCCTATTCCTCCAGGTCCCTAAATGTCCACACTTACATGCTTATCATTTTTTACATTTACATCAGCTTTCATATCCAATGCATCAAGAATTTTCAAATATGAAATATTTTTATTTTAAGAAGGTAACACTTCAATCTAGTGATTTTTAAAATGTCATTTACTTTCTTCCTCAGAAAATCCTGCATTGTTTGCCATTTTAGGGCACCTTAAAAGTCAACATTAAAACCATTTCTACTAGTCTAGTAAGTTAGTTTATTTCAATTCCTACATAATACTTTTGGTAGCAGAGACACCCTTAGGGTTAAGCAGAGGAGGCAGCCTTGGGTTAGTCACATTTTCTAGTGTGGGAACTGCCTCTTTACAGGATCATAAAGAAGATGCCTCTGCTTAGGTTCTAATTTTTGTGGATTTCTCCTATTGAGAAGTCCCTTCAAATAGCTATGGTTCAGAAGGGAATTGGTGAAATGACAGAGCATTTATTTTAACACAAGTGCTTAGCCTGACTTTCTTGACTAGACCCAAGGGACTAAAGTGGCACCAAATGGAGGAATTTTGCAATATGAATTATTAGCCCAGCTTCGAAAAGTGCACCAAGGACAGAAACCATTTCAATTTTACCGAAATCGCTGCTTAGCTTCAAACTACTTTCTATCATCTGAGTGAAACATAGTTCAGAGTAAGTCAGAGAGAGGATAGCAAATAAACAAAAAGGCTCAGTAAAGCATATCAGGCTGATATGAAAACCCAGTATGTGTGCCAATGTAGCTCTCTGAGGCTCAGTGAACAAAAATTTAACTCAGGTCAGCAGTTCCATCAGCAGTTTCTATTTTGCTCTAGCCACAAGCTACCTGACATAGAGGCAGTGATGTCCAACACAGATTCTTGAACAGGCAAAACTTGAAAGAACCAAGAAAATCTTTATGAAACTTCATTTTTCAGGTACACTTTAAAAAGGTGAACAGGAGTTGGAAGTAATCTTTCCATGCTGCATTGAAAAGCTAAAGCAGGTTAAGAGGAAGCATTCCAGTTTGAGATTGAAATAGAGCCATTGCTGTCTTTGTTGTTTAATGTCTTCTAGAATACAAATCTTTAGATTAGTTAATATTTGATTATTCCTGAAATTTACTACCTTGGATTTAAAAAGAATAAAAGAGTATCACAGACTCTGTTATACTGGCGTTGTTCTGTTTCCATCACATTTTTTTTCATTTGTCATGTATGGAATTATTATGGTTGCTCCAAAATACCCCTTCTTTCCCCATCATTTCTCTGATCTGAACCACACAAAATAATAAAGATGGTGCTTGCACTGACTTAACTAATCAAACCATTTACTTTCGATTTCATTTTTTTTCAGAGAAGATGGATGCTTGCAGTGGTAAAGAATCCGTTAAACCTCATGCTTCTACTTTCATAACCTTTTTTTCCAAAAATACAACAACAAATGTTTCTGTTGTAATTCATTTGCATTTCATTTAATTAAATATATTTGTATACTACCCATAAAATTGTTACTTCTTACTAAAGCAGATGCAGTGTTTCTTTCATTGTTGTTAAGGTACCACATGTTATATCTCAAAATCTCTTAAACTTTCCTGGTGTTTCTTCCAAATGAGTGAATTATGTTAGACTAGAATTATGGTAAATGCCAGTTTCACTTCCTTTTGAAAGATTAGGCAAGAAAATTCATTTTATTTTAATCAATTGATTGTTATTCTCTGTTAATATGTTTCTACATTATAAGACATTACAATGAAGTCTTGGAAAAATCTCATTTCAAGTATTAATTATTATCGGAAAAAATCTCATTTTTTTCCATTTTACCTCCAATGGAAAAAAAATCTTACTATATCTCATAGTTGTTATTAATAGATAAAAGGAAAAATGCTGCATTTTCCCTTGGGTTTTTCCTTTCTTGTTGCTATTGTTGATTTTGTTTTTGTCTTTCTGGCTTGCTATTACATGGCTTTAGGCATGGTGACTCTTGTTAATTCTGAAAAGCACTCCTTGATGAGAGCTCAGGTAGTTCAACTAAAGTGACTCAAGAAAGTGAAAAATGTTCGTGTTGTGTTTGATGTTTTCGAAATTTTCCACGTCACGATGGTTTGCCTGAGGCCATACTTCTCACTTTCAGAAAGTTGTCTTGCCACACCTGTCAACTGAGTCCTTCGACAAAATTCTCTTTATAGTGATTTAACAGAATGTTGTGCCAAGTTGAGTTGAAGTTTGCTAAAACTTTTACATTTTTTAAAGCAATAACCCTTTATCTTGATTTAATTTTACAGTAAAAAGCTGGTCTGTTTCTTGATGTATTTCAGATGGCGTTAAGCAGATATTCTGTACTTCCCTCACAACCATGGAGTTCACTCATAAAACCACTGCATTTGGAAAAACAAGTGATAAACAGTAAGAGTTTTCTTTCTTTCCTTTAAATTTTACTCAAGAGATGTAAATCATTTTGTTAAAGATTTTAACATTTAGAAATATGTATTTTGTGGCAAGAGAGTTTTTTCTGTATTATGACTTTTCATAGGGATCATACTTAGTTATTGTATAGGAGAATGTATGACATTAATTTACTGCCTACTCTGTGGCAGGCATTAGATATGATTTAAAGTACATCATCTCATTAAATCCTAGGGAGATCACTTCAATATATGAAGCTTTTTTAATAATTAGAATCAGAGGTATCAAACATGTAAGCCAATTGTCCAAAGATAGATTTAGTAAATGTCGTTTTTATTTCAAGTTTACATAATTGCCCAAAATATTCTTTTCTTGACTTTATATCATTATTGATGTGGTAATACCTATGTAATACTGACATTGCAGTAACTACATAGGAAAATTTCTTGAACTTCAAGGCTCTATGGGAGACAGATATTTGGTGGTGATTTTGAGAAATTATTTTGTGCTTTCTCATGAGGTACCCTTTCTCAGCCTATTTAAAAGTAAGAAACAGACTTCTCATTACAGTCTCATTTAAACACTTTCTCCCTTGGCCAAATCACCACAAAGCACACAACCACATAAAAATCAAGTTGGGACAGAAAAAAGAGCAATTCAATAAAGTAAATATTTCAATTTCAAAAAAAACCTTTTTTTTTTCCCCGGGAAAAATAAGTAAAATCAGTATAGTGGATCCACATTTTTCACAGAGTCTACAATTACAAATTCCCATAATTATTAAAATGTCTGTGGGGTCCCCAAATTATACTCATGGTGCTTTTGTTGTCATTTTAGGTTATGCACAAAGTGGCAACATTTTGAATCATCTGACATGCATGTTGCGGGCTAATTTCACACAAGATGGTTCTCTGTCTTCTTGTTCCAGATCTCATACTAAACTGTGTCCTTTTTTATGTACTTCGTACCATGCTTTTGCTTTTTTGTACTTTATGTTAGTGTCATCATTGTTTAAAATCGCCTCCAAGCAAAGAGTTGAAGTACTGTCTAGCATCCCTAAACACAAGAAAGCCATGAAATGCCTTATGGAGAAAAAAAGTTTTTCAGTAAGGTTTGTTTAGGCATGAATTATAGTGCTATTGACTATGAGTTCAAATTTTAAATTATATATTGACAAATTATAGAGGCATATATTTATGGGTTACAAAGTAATATTATGGTTTATCCATTACCTCAAATAGTTAACATTTTTGTGATGAGAAGATTTGAAGGTTAATCTCAGTGATCTTGGAAGGTATAATACTCAATTATTATCTTTATCTATCATGCTATGCAATATATTTTGTTTTAAAAAAGAAACAAAGTTGTTCTTCCTATCTAAGTGAGGCTTTGTGCGTTTTGTCTATCATTTCCCCATTGCTCCCAAACCCCAGCCTCCAGTGACCACCATTCTACTCTCTGCTTCCATGACTTCAGTTGTTTTTGTTGTTGTTGTTGATTTGTTTTTTATTTTTTTTTATTGCATTTTAGGTTTTGGGGTACAGGTGAAGAACATGCAAGATTGTTGCATAGGTACACACATGGCAGTGTGATTTGTTGTTGCATAGGTACACACATGGCAGTGTGACTTCAGTTGTTTTAGGTTTCATAATAAGTGAGAACATGTAATATTTGTCTTTCTGTATTTAGCTTGTTTCGCTTAGTGTAACATTCTCCAATTCTATTCATGTTGCAAATGAAAGAATTTCTTTCTTATTTAAGGCTAAATAGTATTTCATTATGTATACATGACACAATGAAATACTATTTAGCCTTAGAAAGAAATTCTTTCTTATTTTTTACCCGTTTTAAAAATCTATTTGCCTGTTGAGTGCCACTAATATTGATTCAATAATTTCACTATTGTAAATAGTGCTGCAATAAACATGGGAAAGCAGACATCTCTTTGACATAGAAATTTCAAATATTTTGAGTAAACACCCAGGAGTGGGATTTCTGAATTATATGGTGATTTTGTTTTTAGTTTTTCTGAATAATCTCCATACTGTTTTTCATAATGGTGTACTAATTTACGTTCCCACCAACAGTATACAAGCACTGCCTTTTCTCCACATCTTCACCAACACTTGTTATCTTATGTAGTTTAGATAATAGTTCTAACAGGTGTGAGGTGATATCTCATTGTGGCTTCAATTTGCATCTCCCTAATGATCTGTAAAGCTGAACATTCTTTCATATATCTGCTATTCATTCAGATGTCTTTTTTATGAGAAATGTTTATTCAGGTTTCTTACCTATTTCTTAATCAGATTATTTGATTTTTTTTTCCTATGTAGTTGAGTTCCTTACATATTTTGAATATTAATCATACGTATGGCTTGCAGATTTTTTTTCCAAATGCATAGTCTCTTCATTCTGTTAATTATGTTCTTTCCTGTGCAGAAGCTTTCTATTTTTACTTTTGTTTCCTGTACCTTTGTGATCAAACTTAGAAACTCTGGCCAGACCAATATTGTATGGTTTTTCTCCTATATTTTCTCCTAATGGTTTTATAGTTCCAGTCTTATGTCTAAGCCTCTAAACTATTTTGAGTTGATTTCTGTATGTGATGTGAGGTAAGGGACTAATTTCATCCTTTTAAATATAGGTATCTAGTTTTCCCAACACGATTTATTAAAGAGACTGTTCTCCATTCTATATTCCTGGAACCTTTGCCCAAAATCAATTGATCATAGATATGGGGGTTCATATCTGGGCTGCCTATTTCCTTCCATCAGTTGATGTGTCTCTGTTTATGCCAGATTGCTAGTTGATATCTGCTTGGGGTGGGGATGTGAAGCTTGGGAGCTCCTATTTTGGTATCTTGGTGATAACACAATGATGAGTTTAATGCTAATGAATCAACTATATATTAAGAGAGATAAACATGAAACAATATTATGTATTGCATGCATCACAAAAATACTGTGACAAGAAATTACTGTGGAACTAACTCTGTATTCCCCCCAGGAACAATGGTTCAATATATGCCAAGTGAGGTTTTGTGGCAAATTTATAGAATACAACTACTTTGAATGATGAGAATTGACTAGAGTTGGTATTTACCTAAAATATCAGAGTGGGCAAATCTGGGTTAAAATGTACTCATTCAAGCTAGAACTTTGAGAACATTCATTATTTTACCCCAAAACAAGTACAGTCTACCAATTGTAACAATGAGTCTAGAAAAAAAAATACCACTCAGTGAAAAAAGAAGGAAAATAACATATAACCTAACAGATGACATTAGTGCCTGAAAAACAACTGAACTTTTCTCACTCTGCTTTTTCCAAAGCAGTCACTATTATATAATTTTAAAATGTGATCTCCATTAAATATTAAAGAATATGTTTTTTTTATTGTACTTTAGGTTCTGGGGTACATGTGTAGATCATGCAGGATTGTTGCATAGGTACACACATGGCAATGTGGTTTGCTGCTTCCATCCCTCCATCACCTATATCTGGCATTTCTCCCCATGTTATCCCTCCCCACATTTCCCACCCCCCACTGTCCCTCCCTTGGTCCCTCCCCAACAGGCCCCAGTGTGTGATGCTCCCCTCCCTGTGTCCATGTGTTCTCATTGTTCAACACCCGCCTATGAGTGAGAACATGCAGTGTTTGATTTTCTGGTCTTGTGTCAGTTTGCCGAGAATGATGGTTTCCAGACTCACCCATGTCCCTACAAGGACATGAACTCATCATATTTTATGGCTGTACAGTATTCCGTGGTGTATATGTGCCACATTTTCCTTGTCCAGTCTATCATCGATAGGCATTTGGGTTGGTTCCAGGTTTTTGCTATTGTAAACAGTGCCGCAACAAACATACGTGTGAATGTGTCTTTATAATAGAAAGATTTAGAATCCTTTGGGTATATACCCAGTAATGGGATTGCTGGGTCAAATGGAATTTCTATTTCTAGGATTGTCTTGGCTATCTTTTGGTTCCATATGAAATTTAAGGTGGTTTTTTCCAATTCTGTGAAGAAGGTCATTGGTAGCTTGATGGAGATAGCATTGAATCTATAAATTACTTTGGGCAGTATAGCCATTTTCACAATATTGAGCATGGAATGATTTTCCATCTGTTTGTGTCCTCTCTTATTTCCTTGAGAAGTGGTTTGTAGTTCTCCTTAAAGAGGTCCTTTACATCCTTTGTTAGTTGTATTCCTAGGTATTTTATTCTCTTTGTAGCAATTATCAGTGGGAGTTCACTCTTGATTTGGCTCTCTTTAAGTCTATTATTGGTGTATATGAATGCTTCCAATTTCTGCACACTGATTTTGTATCCTGAGACTTTGCTGAAGTTGCTTACCAGTTTAAGGAGATTTTAGGCTGAGATAGTGAAGTCTTCTAAATACAGAATCATGTTGTCTGCAAACAGAGACAATTTAACTTCCTCCTTTCCCAATTGAATACCCTTTATTTCTTTTTCTTGCCTGATTGCTCTGGCTAGAACTTCCAATACTATATTGCATAGGAGTGGTAAGAGAGGGCATCCTTGTCTAGTGCCAGATTTCATGGGGAATGTTACGTTTTTGCCCATTCAGTATGATATTGGCTATGGGTTTGTTGTAAATAGCTTTTATTATTTTGTGATATGTTCCATCAATACCTAGTTTATTGAGGGTTTTTAGCATAAAGGGCTGTTGAATTTTGTCGAAGGCCTTCTCTACATCTACTGAGATAATCAATCATGTGGTTTTTGTCTTTGATTCTGTTTATGTGGTGGATTACGTTTATAGACTTGCGTATGTTGAGCCAGTCTTACATCCTGGGATGAAGCCTACTTGATCATGATGAATAAGCTTTTTAATGTGCTGTTGCATTCTGTTTGCCAGTATTTTATTGAAGATATTTGTGTTGATGTTCATCATTGATATTGGCCTAAAGTTTTCTTTTTAGGTGAGTCTCTACCAGGTTTTGGTATCAGGATGATGTTGATCTCATAAGATGAGTTAGGTAGGATTCCCTCTTTTTGTATTGTTTGCAATAGTTTCAGAAGGAGTGGTAACGGCTCCTCTTCGTACATCTGGTAGAATTCAGCTGTGAACCCATCGGGACCTGGACTTTTTTTGGTTGTTAGGCTATTAATTGCTGCCTCAACTTCAGACCTTGTTACTGATCTATTCAGGGTTTCAACTTCTTCCTGGTTTAGTCTTGGGAGACTGCAAGTGTCCAGGAATCTATCCATTTCTTCCAGATTTAGTGGTTTGTGTGCATAGAGTTGTTTGTAGTAATCTCTGATGGTAGTTTGTATTTCTGTTGAATCAGTGGTGATCTCCCCTTTATCATTTTTTATTGTATCTATTTGATTCTTCTCATTTCTTTTTTATTAGTCTGGCTAGTGGTCTATTTTGTAGATCTTTTCAAAAAACCAGCTTCTGGATTTAATGATTTTTTAAACGGTTTTTTATGTGTCTCTCTCCTTCAGTTCTGCTCTGATCATAGTTATTTCTTGTCTTCTGCTACCTTTTGAGTTTTTTTTTTATCTTGCTCCTCTAGCTCTTTTAATTTTGATGATAGGCTGTTGATTTAGATCTTTCCTTGCTTCTCATGTGGGAATTTATTTCTATAAATTTCCCACTAGACACTGTTTTAAAAGTGTCCCAGAGATTCTGGTACATTGTGTCTTCATTCTGGTTAGTTTCAAAGAACATCTTTATTTCTGCCTTCATTTCATTGTTTATCCAGTTGACATTCAGGAGCCAGTTGTTCAGTTTCCATTAAGTTGTTTTTGAATTAGTTTCTTAATCCTGAGTTCTAATTTGATTGTGCTGTGGTCTGAGAGACTGTTATTATTTCTGTTGTTTTGCATTTGCAGAGGAGTTATTTACTTCCAATTAGGTGGTTGATTTTACAGTAAGTGCGATGTGGTGCTGAGAATAATGTATATTCTCTGGATTTGGGGTGGAGAGTTCTGTAGATATCTATTAGGTTTGCTTGGTCCAGATCTGAGTTCACATCCTGGATATCCTTGTTAATTTTCTGTCTCATTGATCTGTCTAATATTGACAGTCGGGTGTTGAAGTCTCCCACTATTATTATGCAGGAGTCTAAGTCTCTTTTAGGTCATTAAGTACTTGCTTTATGTATCCAGATGCTCCTCTGTTGGGTGCATGTATATTTAGGAGCGTTAGCTCTTCTTGTTGTATTGATCCTTTTACCATTATGTAATGCCCTTCTTTGTCTCTTTTGATCTTTGTTGGTTTAAAGTCTGTTTTATCAGAGACTAGGATTGCAACCCATTATTTTATTTTATTTTTTTTTTTGCTCTTGATTTGCTTGGTAAACCTTCTTACATCCCTTTATTTTGAGTCTATGTGTGTCTTTGCATGTGAGATGGGTCTCCTGAATACAGCACACCAATAGGTCTTGACATTTTATCCAATTTGCCAGTCCATGTCTTTTGATTGGGGCATTTAGTCCATTTACATTTAATGTTAATATTGTTATGTGTGAATTTGATCCAGCCATTTTATTACTGGTTGGTTGTTTTGCCCTTTGGTTGGTGCAGTTTCTTCATTGCATCGTTGGTCTTTACTGTTTGGTTCTTTTTCAATGGCTGGTACTGGTTGTTCCTTTCCATGTTTAGTGCTTCCTTCAGGAGCTCTTGTAAGGGAGGTCTGGTGGTGACAAAATCTCTCAGCAATTGCTTGTCCATAGAATATTTTATTTCTCCTTCACTTATGAAGCTTAGTTTGGCTGGATATGAAATTCTGGGTTGAAAGTTCTTTCCTTTAAGGATGTTGAATATTGGCCCCCACTCTCTTCTGGCTTGTAGGGTTTCTGCCAAGAGATCCGCTGTGAGTCTGATGGGCTTCCCTTTGTGGGTAACCCAATCCTTCTGTCTGGCTGCCCTTAGCATTTTTTCCTTTGTTTCAACCATGGTAAATCTGATGATTATGTGCCTTGCTGTTGCTTTTCTTGAGGAGTATCTTTGTGGCATTCTCTGTATTTCTTGTGTTTGAATGTTGGCCTGTGTTGCTAGGTTGGGGAAGTTCTCTTGGATAATATCCTGAAGAGTGTTTTCTAGCTTAAATTCATTCTCCCCATCACCTTCTGGTACACTGATCAAGTGTAGATTAGGTCTTATCACATAATCCCATATTTCCTGGAGGCTTTGTTCATTTCTTTTCACTCTTTTTTCTCTTTTCTTGCCTTCTTGTTTTATTTCATTGAGTTGATCTTCAATCTCTGATATCCTTTCTTCCGCTTGATCAATTCAGCTATTGAAATTTGTGCATGCTTCACGAAGTTCTTGTGCTGTGTTTTTCAGCTCCATCAAGTCATTTATGTTCTTCTCTAAGCTGGTTATTCTAGTTATCATTTCGTCTAACCTTTTTTCAAGGTTTTTAGTTTCTTTGCATTGGGTTAGACCATGTTCCTTTAGCTCAGAGAAGTTTGTTAGTACCCACCTTCTGAAGCCTGCTTTTGTCAATTCATCAAATTCATTCTCCATCCTGTTTTTCTCCCTTGCTGGTGAGGAGTTATGATACCTTGGTGGAGGAGTGGCATTCTGGTCTTTGATGGTTTCATCCTTTTTGCGCTGGTTTCTTCCCATCTTCTTGGGTTTATCTAGCTTTGATCTCAGGTAGCTGCTTGGGGAGGTGGCCTTTCTTTTCTCAGCCTGCAGAGGCACTGCTGGGCTGTCACAGATTCAGTGGAGCTGCTGTGGGTATTTCCTGCATCTTTTGTTTACTCAGGAAGATTAGGCCTGCCTCTGCAATGGTGGCTGCCCTTCCTCCTGGCCAAGCTCCATCATTCCTGGTCAAGCTTGAACTGACGTGTCGGCTGCGAAACTCAAGTGAGAGGGTTTTAGTTTGCTTGGCTTTGTGGGGAAGGGACCCGCCTAGTCCTATGGCCTGATTCCCTGCTTTCAGTGCTCCTTCTTTCTGGGGACAGGTCTCTTCCTGCTGGCTTTCTCAGCATTATCCAGTACTTCCACTTGGATCTGTACCAACAACCCCGGCACTAGCCAGAGTTGCTATTCAGCCCTGTTCAGGCAACTCACGGGTGCTTTTTGGCCTGGTGAAGGTCTCCTGTTCTGTGGGTTGTAGAGGGCTTGGATAAGTGCAGTATCTGAACTGGAGTTCCAGAGGGAGAGAGCACCCTCATCATCCGGTCAGCTGCACACACTTCCCAGATGGGGTAGTGCCCTGCCCTGCCTCAATTTGCCGTCTTTGGGTTATACCTACTGTCCAACCAGACCCATAAAATGAACGTGGTACCTCGTTTGGAACTGTGGAGATCACTCAGCTTCTGCATCTCTCTTGCTGGGAACTGCATTCTGGAGCTGTTTTCATTTGGCCATATTGGAACCCCAAGAATATGTTTCTTTAAAATTGATAAACACAAAATATGAGTGTAGTAAGTGTTGCATCTAAGTTTGTGTTACATACCTCTTAGGAAGCCATATACATCTTTATAAATACTTCAGCATTACTCAACTTTTGAGTAATATCAAGGTTACTATTTTCCATACAATTTTCACAGTTTAAACATTGAAAAATTAAGGTCCTACTTAAAAACATAGTTGTTTCTTTTATGTAGTAAACAATCTCATGTAAAAATATAGAAAAAAATGAAGATCAGATATGATATGGTTTTGAGTCTGTTTTTAACATAAATTGTTTCTCAAGGATGAACGACTAGGTTCATATTTGTATAGAAAGCCATAAAAGTGAGAAACACTTTGAACTGTTTTATTAGTTAACGTATGTGCAATATAAAAACAGTAATTAAAATTAAGAGATAGAAAACTTTAAAAATATTACCATGGTTTTTGATCCTATTTAAAATATTTTGTGTTAATATTTCTGTTTGTTTCTATGGGTATGAAATGCCTATGAATATGTTTTATCTTTTATGCTATCTAAATTCCAGAGCAGAAGAGTATATTCATTTCTTATTTTCTAGTACTAATATTTAAATTGACCCTTTAAAATATATGTATATACCTATATGTGTATGTGTGTGTGTGTGTGTGTGTGTGTGTGTATTCACAATATAATTTGGTAAATATCAGCATTTGCACTGGCTTATTTATCAAATATTTTGGTCTCCATATCCATAACCAATTCTCTGGAATTTCTACTTCGTGATTTTATTTGACCTGTACTTTAGCTGACATCATACATTTAGAAGTTATTATTCACCATTAGTCCAAAAGGACTCAACTTCTGTAGCATCTTTTATTATGATCTAGCCTCAGAAGTCACACAGTGTTTTGCCCTTTTAGTGGAGGTAGTCACAATGGACCACTCAGATTCATGAAAGATTCTGCTTGATGAGATGGTAGAAAGATTCTCAAAATATATATGAGCTGGAGAATACAGTCATTTGTAGAAAATACAGTCTATCACAGCTATCTTCCTACTAAATGGGACCACAGAGGTAAGTTGTAACTGAGCAAGGGTGTCCAAGAGCGTTTCCTTTTTTAATGTTTTTTTGTTTTTGTTGTTGTTGTTGTTGTTGTTGTTTTCTTGTTATTAGCTCATGGGACATAGTACGTTTGCTTTCTCTGCTTGGTGTGATGTACCCATGACTGTAGGCCCATGACTAAAAACTTCTGTATCTTTGTCAGTTAAATTATAAGTTACTACCTAACTGAAAGTTAAACATGATTATTTGAAACATTTTATCAATCAATTCTAACTCCCCAAATTATACTGTTACATGAAATTTAATTAATCCAGCCTCTAATTTTTCAAGATTTTTCCATATTTACTCTCATCCATAGTCCCCTACAGATTGTTTCATTAAAACCAACTTATATGCTTTTTGACAACTTTGACTAAATTATTTACAAAAATACATAATTATTGATATCAAACAGACCTGAGTTTTTATCTAACCAATTTCCTAAATTTAGAGATTATTAGATTAAGTAACTACTAGATCAAAGTAGTTGCTAAATGTTGCATAGCTAGTTAATAGCAATATATATATATATATATATATATATATATATATATATATATAAGTTGAGCACCTATTTTGATATAGAGGAGTCTGGGCTACATGCTGTAAATACAAATAATGTATAACACTTTCTTCCTTTCTTTCTTTAAGTACTTATATACTGCATATTATATGCCAGATATTCATTATATACATATGTGATATTTGTACTGGGAGTACATCTTAATGAGATTAGACAGAATATTTTAAATAATGGTGTGTATGTATATATATGTGTGTGTGTGTGTGTGTGTGTGTATTATATATATATATATTTTATATATATATATAATATATATAATACACACACACTCATACACATAATGAGCATAGGAGCACTATGATATGGAAAAGATAATAGTGATTTTGTCCTTATGAATATTATGTTCTTGTAGGGACAAAGATAGATAACATTCTTTAAGTATGCTTAGAGTTTGAAGGCAAGTTAGCTGACTAGAAGCAGCCAGGGAACAATTCCCACTGAGACACTAGGGCATCAGGAAGAATGGCACATGCCAAGCATATCAATGTAGAAAAAGCAATGAGAGTGGACAGAGGGAAGATGCAGACTCTGGGCTTAAGGGGATAGAAGCTGAGAATGCTGCATGTGGTTACCAATCACAGTGACTTATTCCTGGTCCCCAGCAGCTCACACAGAGTGGGTGAATTAAACAGGTGAGAAATGATAGACTCACATCATGGATGTCCAGAGACCTTGCTGAAAGAGACCCCCACAAACCCCATGGACACCTGAGCTGGCAGGGAAGGCTCCTTGGAGAGGTGGCAGGAGTAGGACTCCAGCCTGTGTGGGGTCCAGAGGATTTGGTGTGGGAATGGCAGCAGTGGGGCATGGCCAAGGACACCTATTCCCTAAAGCTTACCGTGTTTCCCTAGGTGGTTTTGGTCTTTGGCTACTGTCAGACCTAGACAGATATAGTCTTGCCTGTGGAATAGGGCCAGTCCAGTTTGAGAGCCTCCCTGTCTGCTGGCCTCTTTTGAAGGCCCAGCCTGGCTGCACTTACTTACAATGTAGCCTCAGATGCCCAACCAGAGTGATTCCTGGGGAACATCATCATAGCTCCTTTGCTGGCATACTGCAACTAACCATCAGAGAGCTCCAGCAGACTAGCCCCTACTAATGCACACCCACCTACCTGCAGCCGCCCCCTACCGCAGCTTCCACCTGCCACTTTGCTAATGTGCATTTGCCCATGGCCCTACCCCACCACATTACCAGCAAGTGCACATGGATGGGCCTTACCTACCCTCCACCACTGGTGTGCACTTATGCACACAACCCACTGCACCACTGCTGCAAGTGCAAGAATGTGTGCATGGATGCTGGTGCCTTACCCCCACTGGGTGCCCCACTCCCACCAACATGTGGACACCTTGCTGTGTTGCCACCGCTATTGCAAGCACACACACAGATGTCATCACCCCGTCGCCTTTGGTACTGTGCCCAGATGACACATACATACCTTGCTGAGTCACCACTGCTGTTGACACATGCAAGTGAGTACAGATCCTGCTACCACTAACCTGACAAACCCCCATCAAAGTGTTGTTGCTAGTGGATTGGGAACACCTGGGCCGCTCTGGCGCAGCAGGTTCCTAACCTTGAGGGACCATAGAACAAAACTGGGGACCTGGTACCAGCTCCCTAGAGTTAGAGTACACAGCCCAGGAGTTCTTAGCTCTTTAAAATCTTCTAGAAATGAAGCAAGTTAGCTGAAACCACTTTATACCATAATCAAACCCTCAAGGGCATCAAAGAATATCAAAGAAAAGACACCATCCAAAGGGCAGCAACCTCAAAGATAAAAGTAATATCAGCCCATACAGATAAGAACTAATGCAAGAACTCTGGAAATTTTAAAAGCCAGCATGTCTTCTACAGCCAAATAATTGTACTAGTTTTCCAAAAATGGTTCTTTTTTGTCTTTCTTTCTTTTTTTTTTTTTTGTTGGAGTCTCCCTCTGTCGCCCAGGCTGGAGTGCAGTAACATGATCTTCTCCTGCCTCAGACTCCGAGATTGCTGGGATTAAAGGCATGCACCACCACATTAGTATAATTTTATTTTTTTTGTAGGGATGGGGTTTCACCATGTTGGCCAGGCTGGTCTTGAATTCCTGACCTCAAGCGATCTGCCCACCTTGGCCTCTCAACCTGCTGGGATTACAGACATGAGCCAGTGCACCCAGTCCCAGCAATGGTTCTTAACGAGGCTTAAATGGCTAAAATTACAGACATGGAATTCAGAATCTGGATAAAAGCAAAGATCATCAAGATTCAAGAGAAAGTTGAAATTCAATTCAAGAAATTTTATCAATCCAATAAAATAATATGCTAACTGAAAGATGAAATAGCCATTTTAAGAAATAGCCAAACTGATCAGATAGAGCTAAAAAACATACTACAGGAATTGTATAATACAGTTGCAAATATTAGCAGCAGCATAGATCAAACTGAGGAAAGAATCGTAGAGATCAAAGAACTGGACTAAGACAGCACCCCATCGACCTAAGCCAATAGGTACTGGCGACACCAGGAAAAGGATCTTAGAAAGGGTGACATTTATACTGAAACTAATGTAAAGAAAGACATTTAAAACAGTGGCAATAGGATGTGCAAAGAGAAAATGTGCCAAAAAAAAAAATGACAAAATTAGGGAAGTACATATCCCTGAGGAGGACTGAAAAAGAGGAAAGTATCTGAGTGTTTGAAGTTAATGTTCCAAATACATCTGTAAAGAAAGGAACATATTATAAAGTGGCAAGTGATTCACCAA
Organism: Cacajao melanocephalus; assembly: GCA_963573385.1. Classification (NCBI taxonomy): domain Eukaryota; kingdom Metazoa; phylum Chordata; class Mammalia; order Primates; family Pitheciidae; genus Cacajao; species Cacajao melanocephalus. The sequence continues at coordinate 87,561 of CAUYLG010025465.1, forward strand.
GGGAACACTTAAAATATATTGAATAGAGGATTTGCATAAACATATTTGCAACGTAGAATAATAAACCTGGAAGTGGAAGAAAGACATGATTAAGGAGAAACAAAGCCTATGGCAAAACTTGAATGTAAGGGACAGTTAGAGGAATGATCCATGAGAGAGATGATGGGAACCCAAATAGTGGCAGTGAGTTTGGCTCTGTGGAATGGAGAAGAACTGGGAAGATATTAACAAAATAGAACCTACATCCATGGTAAAAGGTGAATTCCTAACAGAAAAGAAAAAAAAAATAATAATTGTGGAGTTTAGTAGCATCTGTTTTACTGTAATATGTGACCCTTGCTTTTCAAATTTAATATGACATTAATCTTTAAAGTGGGTTTAGCAATATTTATTTTATTTCAACTATGGATCTACAGTTTTAGAAAATTAAGTATATTTTATAAAGACAATGAGAATCTTATTAAATGATAAATTTCATAATAGTGTTTTATTTCAAGAGATGTAAGATTCTGAAATAAAGAAATTCTCATCTCTGAGTTCATGTCCTTTGCAGGGACATGGATGAAACTGGAAACCATCATTTTCAGCAAATTGACACAAGAACAGAAAATCAAGCACTGCATGTTCTCACTCATAGAGGGTGTTGAACAATGAGAACACATGGACACAGGGAGGAGAACATCACATACCAGGTCCTGGGGGTGGGGGGCTAGGGGAGGAATAGCAGGGGGTGGGGGGATTGGAGAGGGATAGCAATAGGAGAAATACCCAATGTAACAAACCTGCACAATCTGCACCTGCACATCAGAACTTAAAGTATAATTTTAAAAAAAGATATGATTTTATACTGAGAGTACCCCTGTAGTCATTGCCCCAAAGCTCCTAGATATGATAAATAACTTCAGCAAGGTTTCAGGATACAAAAATCAAGGTTCAAAAATCAGTAGCATTTCTACACACTAACAGTGTCCAATCTGAGAGCCAATTCAAAAACACAATCTCATTTACAATAGGCTCACACACACACACACGCACACACACACACACATGCAACCCTAGGAATACAGCTAAACAACAAGGTGAAAGATCTACATTAAGAATTACATAACATTGCTGAAAGAAATCAGAAATGACACAAACAAATGGAAAAACATGCCATGCTCATGAGTAGGAAGAATCAATATTGTTAAATGGCCATACTGCCAAAAGCAATCTAAAGATGCTATTCTTATCAAACTACCAATAACATTTTTTGCCGAATTAGAAAAAAAGTTTTTAAAAATTCATATGTAACCAGAAAAGAGCCTGAATAGCCAAAGTAATTCTAAGCAAAAAGAACAAAGCTGGACGTATCACATTATACAACTTCAAACTATAATACAAGGCTACAGTAACTAAAACAACATGGTACTTGTACAAAAACAGACACATAGGCCAACAGAATAGAATATAAGTGCCCAGAAATAAAGCTGCACACCTATTACCATTTTGTAGCTGACAAAATTGACAATAACAAGTCCATTCTCACACTGCTATAAAGATACACCCAAGATTGGGTAATTCATAAAGAAAAGAGGGTTAATTGGCTCATGATTCTGCAGGCTGTACAGGAAACATGGCTGGGGAAGCCTGAAAAAGCTTATAATCATGGTGGAAAGCAAAGAGGAACAAGACACATCTTCACATGGCAAGAGCAGGAGGAAGAGACACAGAGAAGAGGAATTGCTACATACCTTCAACAACTAGGTTTTATGAGAACTCTCATGAAAACATCAAGGGCGAAGTCTGCCCCCATGATTCAATCACCTCCCACCAGGCCCCTCCTCCAACACTGGGAATTACAATTCAACATGAAATTTGGGTGGGGACACAGAGCCAAACCATATCAACAAGCAATAGGCAAGGAACTCCCTATTCGATAAAGGGTGCTGAGATAATTGGCTAGCCAAATGCAAAAGATTGGGAGCTGTTTCTTTTACCATATATAAAAATCAACTCAAGATGGATTAAAGACTTAAGTGTAAGCCTAACATTGTAAACACCATTGAATAAAACCTAGGAAATACCATTCTGGACATAGGCCCTGGCAAACATTTTATGAGGAAGATGGCCAGAGCAACAGCAAGAAAATAAAAATTAACAAATGGGACCTAATTAAACTAGAGCTTCTGCACAACAAAATAAACTATCAACAGAGTAAACAGATAACCAAAGAAAGTCTAATACCTAAAATCTGTAAGAAACTTAAATTTACAAACAATAAACCCCATTAAAATGTGGGAAAGAACATGAACAGATACTTTTCAAAGAAGACGTATACATGTGCAACAAATATGAAAAAATCCTCAACATCACTCAACATTAGAGAAATGCAAATTCAACTCACTGTGAAATACCATCTTACACCAATCAGAATGGCTCTTACTAAAAAAATCAACAAGTAACAAGGGATGGCGAAGTTACAGAGAAAAGGGAACACTTATACACTGTGGTGGGAATGTGAATTAGTTCAGCCATATTGGAAAGCAGTGTGGTGATTTTTCAAAGAACTTAGAACTACCATTTGACCTGGCAATCCCATTATTTGGGTAAATAACCAAGGGACTATAAATCATACTACCATAAAGACCTATGTATGTGTATGGTCATTGCGGCCCTATTCACAGTAGCAAAGACATGGAATCAGCCTAGATGCCCATCAGTGGTAGGCTGGATAAAGAGAATGTGGGTTATGTACACCATGGTGTGCTATGTAGCCATAATAAAAGAATGAGCTCATGTCCTTTGCAGTGACATGGATAGAGCTGGGGGTCATTAACCTAAGCAAACTAATGCAGAAACAGAAAAACAAATATTGCATGTTCTAACTTATAAGTGGGATCTAAACATTTAGTACACATGGATAAAAAATGGACACCAGGACCAACTTGATGGTGGAGGGTGGGAGAAAGGTGAGGATTGCAAAACTACCTATTGGGTACCATGTTTATTACCTATGTGACAAAATAATTTATACTCCACATCCCCACATCACATAATTTACATATATAACAAGCCCAAGCATGTAGTCTCGAACCTAAAATAAAAGTTAAAGAAGTATATTTAGTGTAGGTTCATAGGCACACACATGATACAAAAAAAAAAGCAATTTTACATCTTACAAATGGTACTCAGCCTTGGTTTATTTGTAAAGTAATGCATCTATTCTAATTTTCCATAATAAATATTCAATCTCAAAATGTATGTATCTAACTCTAAAATAAGAATTCCTAATTGCAGTTGTACTTAAAATGCACAGTATCAACGTCTTTAATGTCAGATTTTTTTGCAAGGCATTCTAAAATTATTGGCACCTTTTGGTTTAAAGAAATGTTAGATTAAATTTTAAATACTGGCAAGAAATACTAATAAAACCTTTTCTATTATGAGCTAGAAATATAGTGATTCTGAATATTCAACTGTACTTAATGCTATTATCTAAAATCATTTTCTGAATATTAAACCAGTTCTTTTCTGAGGGAGTAGACTGTCGTACTGAAAAAAAAGTCTGTATTTTATCATACTAGTAAAAGCAGGCAATCATAAATATAATTTTCTATGAGAATAATAGAAGTCCTTATTTATGAATATATTTGGATTATTTCCTCTCATTTAGTTATTGACTACATTTAAATGTTTTTTTTTTTTTTGGCTGTGTGAAACTGACCATATATAGTATAAATCTGTATATCTATATCTATAATAAAACATTAAATAAAGAGATGACATTTAAAAGGATTATTTTGAACCTATTAAATCCATGAGAGAAATTGCTTATCAATGCTTCCCTTACAAACTATAGTCGAAAAGTATAATAAAAATCAGATAAATTTTCTTCTAGTTCTGCCGTTAGAACAAAACACCAAGTACAATTCTCCTATGACACATTAAATATATGGAACTTCTATAATTTTAGATAAGTTAGTCAAGTATTCTGGTAATTACATTATAATGACCAAAATTGCACGTCTATTCATCTTGGTTCTCTTTATTGTGTTACAGAAAATTAACTAAATAAAAAGTTAGTATACTCCTTGCAAAAGGATAAGCTAATATTTGAAAACTTGAACCATTAAGATAAATGCATATTTGGACAAATGATAAACAAATGTATATATGGACTTTACAATTTTTGTATAATATACATTTATCAAATATTTTATCCATGGAATTTTATTTATAAAAATTTAACCAATTTTTTTAAGCAAAGTTTATTGTACAATCACAAATATTTATTTCATATTGTCTGTGTTTAATCCCTGAGAGAAATATAAAAAGATTACATGACTTTTTTCCTTTTAAGTTATTAATTCTCTAGTTTAGGTAAGGCATACTACAGCAATTATTAGCAAGGATTTTAGAGTTAGACCAAGGAAGATTTAAACCCTGGAAAAGTAACCTAAATTATCTGAAGTTTTGCTTTCTCATCTATGAAGTAAGGATAAGAACCATGACTATTTCACAGTGTTATGAGAAGTAAAATGATTAGCACAATGCTTAATATTTAACAATCGTTTAAACAATGTTCTATATTATACTATTTTTGGTTAGCAACACTGGATAGTATTTAATTCAACGCAATTAAATTTAACATCATAGAGTAATTTTTTCCATAAGATACAAAGAAGGCCATCAAATGTTGAAGATTTTGCTGTGTATTAAGACAAAGCCAGCTGAAGAGTTCCTTAGAAATACCATTTTACATTCAACACAAATATTTGCAGTGATAGTGGTAATGATTACTTGGCCTAGGAGTGAAACTACTAATGGATATTAATCTAGAACGAAAAGGAAACATTTTTGGATGATCATTCTTTTTATCCATTGTAGTTCCTTCATCCTACTCTATGCATTTGTGTGACAGAGGATAAAGAAAAAAAATGTTGAAATGTGTCAGAGAAAAAATAATTAAAAAAAATATACATCCAGAGATTACATTGGTTAGGGAAGGAAAACCTCAATGATAAATAAATAGCTTAAAGAGATCAGTCATTTGTTCTATGAATAATACAGTCTGACTTTTCAGGAAAATCATTTCTTGAGGCTTTTTTTTTCTTTTTGTATGAAAAAGTTTTTCAACTTATTCATTCGATTATTGTCTTGAAAATAGAACTACATAAGCTCTACTTTTCTACTTATGAAAAGCTATTTATAGTTACTCTGGCATCATCAAATGGCATTGTCAGTCAAAGTCAACACAATTGACTTACAGATCACTGCTCTGTGTGGGTTCTATAACATGGTGAAATGAAGACTAAGGGGTTTAGTAATGTTCAGGGTATGAATCTATGTACAGTAGCAAAGATAGAAATGCTTCTCTAACCTTTGTATTTGTGAAGCTAGTGGAGAGTTGCTAAATGCATTAAGTCCGTTTTGTAATGTGAAATTCCACATCTTTCACAAGTTCCCAGGTGGATCCTGCAGGTTTGTGAATCAATATTTTGATTAGCAAAGTCTTAGGACACACCATCAAGATGTGGAATCAGATTCATATGGACTCAGTACTCTTGCTTAATTCAAATCCTCAGCATAAACATATTTTATTTTATTCCCATTCTTTTTAGAAATCATCTATACATCATTTTAGTTTTTATATTTCTTGATTTGAAACAAATAAAAAACGTGGCCTACATTTTTTGACATCCTAGAAAATTCTTGCTAAAGATCATAATACATGAACCTGGCAAACCACCAAGCACCTTAGGCAAGTGTATTTTGAATTTAAAGATACATGTAATTCCCCAAAATATTTTTTGTAATGAGCAGAACATTAACATGATAAAGTTACTTGCTGCATTTTTTAGGTAATTCAGATACATGTTTCCACAACATTTAAAAAAAAATCTGTGGTGTGTTTCACATCCTGCTAATTGACATAGTTTAGAAGACTCAGTGATATAGCTGAGCTGGAATTTGTGGAAGGACTATGAAAATAAGCAGTTATGTTCCCAAAGAAGCTTGAGTTAATCTATATAATGAATGCTTGGACACAGTCTCCAGGCATTTCAGTTCTAGGACTTCTGCAAATAGAAAATTGCCGGTGGAATTGTTTAGACATGATTTTTCTTATTTTAGAATGAGGAAGTCTAGGCTTAAAGAGATCAATCATTTGTCCAAGTTTCCAAATATAGCAAGAAAAAAGGATTCAAATTCAAGTTGGGTGATTCTAATTGCCTATTCTTTTGACGAATACATCTTGTGGAGGAACAGGTAAGCCCCAGAATTGGAGCTTAGCCAAGGAGGGTTCTTGACAACACCCAGGAAAGAATTCAAGAGTGAGCCAGTGGTGTTAGCAATCTTTCATTGGATAGTACTGCTTCTTGCAGAACAGGGCTAACTTACAAGCAGTGTACCCAGAGTAGGCAATGTATGGGTTGGCAACTGTGTTTGCAATTATAGAAACTGACTTTCTGTTTCACGCAAATTGAGGGGTCAATCGATGCAAATTGAGGGGTGTGTTATTTAGACCTTTCTAGGAAAAGGATGTTAATTTTTGGGTTATTGCCATGACATTTGTAAATTGCCGTAGTGCTAATGGGAGTATCTTATGCTAATGAGCAATGAGGGAAAATAGGAATCTCTTCTGTTGCCATCTGCTGGTTCTGTTTCTTCACTTTATCCAGTCTGGACCAGATACTGTTTTAGTAAGCAGGGTTGTGACTAGAAAATAAGTCCTGCCAGTCTCTCACCTTTTGAGGTTATTTGAAAGACTTCTCCTGATGCACTGATGCATTCAATTAGACGTTTGTAGCAGCCAGTCTGATTTCTGTGAAGAATTTGGAATTAAGGTTTGTGTTTGTTTTAAGTATATTTCCTAAAGTTCTATCCCCTGACACAACTCTTTACTTCTCTAAATTTTGGAACACTTGGATAACATATTTTAATCTTTGCCAATGTCTTTTAATGTTATAGCAATTTTTGATTATATCCTACATAAAATCTTTGTTAATTTGATATTACTAAGTAAATATTTGTTTCAAAGTTTGTTCTCACAAGCAATGGATAATAATATACATGTTCCTAAAATATTGCTCTTGCATTACTATCTATAATAGACAAATAGTGACAGAAAACTCTTAAATTCAAAGTGCAATTTTAAAGTAAATCTATTGTCTTTATTTTTATAATACATTAGAAAATTTTTGGAGTTTTTAAAGATAATATTTTCGAAGATAAATTTTTATACAATACATATTTATACAATGTGTTTATAAAATACGTATTTCAAAGTAACATAATAAAGTTTCTCATTTTATATCATATTTACAATAACTGAATCAGAAATATAAAGATTAAAATTTTACCTGTGTATCAATGTTAACAATGATGGATTCCTCTCCTCATTTTATATTACAAAGAGACTTATTCAGTGAAAGAAACTATGCAGAAATTCAACATTAATATACTTTTTTTTCATTTATCCAGAAGAAATTGTATTCAAAGATCTCATTCTCTGATGTAGAAAACAAGAATATAATAGTCATTTCTCCCCATATCTGACCCAGAGAATTAGAGAGTCAATCTTTACTGTGTAGTCAGGATAAGAGAAAAAAAAAATAGTCATCAGCGAAGCCCAAAAATATTCTGAGAAACCCATTTTTACATAATAATTGGAGTCATGACCTTAGCATAGAATAAGAGCAAAATATATTGACTTTCATCCATGGAAAATGTGGACTTCTAATATAGAATATTTTTAAATGTCAGCTGTCTTTAAACTCCTGCTTTACTCTGGCAGTGGCTTTCGCCCTGCTAGAAATGTTCCTTAATGCAGTGTAATTGACAGTCTGAATGTGAGGCCGAGCCACCTCAGCACCCCTTATGCTCACCATCCAGGCCGTGGTCCCTGAACAGAGAAGAGTTGATGGCTTCAATTATACAGGGGTCATAGGATCATTGGCCTGATACTTTTCAAATGGTCAGAATTACGTTTCCAAATGTTCATTCTGATGATTTTATGTGGGATGTCATCACTTACAAATGAAAGTAACACAAGAAAGTGCTTAGTCTTCTTAGGAAGCTAAAAATCTTCTCTAGCAAAATGAAAAATGTGTACAGTTTCTAACATTTAGGAGAAAAGGAACTTTACAAGTTGTATTTGAGGCAGTCTACATACAATTTACATCTGACACAAAAGGCATGTTTTAGCAGACATACGTTCACTTTTATTGTATCCATCATGGTTATATATTTGTTACAAATAAAAATACAGTTATTCTTCTATATCTGCCAGGGATTCGTTCTAGGACCAAATCTGAGCATGTTCAAATCCCTTACATAAAATTGAATAGTATTTGCACATAATCTATGGATATCTTTAAATCATTTCTGGGTTACTTATAACATCTAATACAATGTAAATGCTTTTTAAATAGTTGTTATACTGTGTTTTTATTTGTCTATTTTAGTTGTAGTTTTTTAAAATTGTTGCTAATATTTTTGATCTGCAGTTGGTTGAACCTGTAGATGGAACCTGTGGATACTGAATTCTGACTAACTTTTAAGAAGCAAATCAGTTTTTTAAATGGTGGGTAAATCATAAATTTTAGACTTACAAAAATAAGAACTCTTTAAAACTTCCTGGATTATTGTATATAGAAAAATTAAGTCCTAAAATGATAAATTACAAAGATTCAAACATATATGAGAAATGTTTTCAGATAACCGTCATATTCTCTTCATAGTCCAGTCTGTACATGCTATTGTATTGGTAGCTGCCTTTCTACTTTTTATGACATGTTGTAGGTTTTCTTTGTTACTCTTGATAGATAGAAAGGTAATTCTCAACTTTATGTATGAACGAGGGGGTAAATTTTTTGTTTATAAAATGAATTATTCCTTATAAAACACATGTAGCTTCTATTTGAAGAAACATATATCACAGTCTAAATTTAGAGTGCCATCTAGTGATGAATTAAATTCACTTATTTCAAATTCAAGAAGTATTCATGTTTCTATGTTAACTTCAATGTAAATTTTTTGTTAACATGGAAAAAAGAACAATCAATATAAATTTAGTAGACAATTAACATGATTTAGTGAATTGAATTTATATCATTAACTTGAAAAGGCTTGTCCAACTTGAAGAAGATTTAAAACTTACGCAACATGTCTAACCTTAGTAACAATGAAATTGTTTGCATGTAGATTAGGAATCAATTAAGACATCTGGATGTTTGCATTAAAGTACTCAAAGTTCATTAACGCAATTGACCATATTCAGGATCTTCTTGGTGTTCACTAGCTACCCAACTAATACTGGTTGATGGATTAAATTAGATAATCAGTAAAGCAGAAATGTTTCAAAAGTGTTTCAAAATGTAAATATACAATAGTAACAACAAGAGTATTAAAAACAAAGCTCCCCTTTTTATAGAATTTGTCAGCTTTGAAAAGTGCTCAAAGCTCACTTGTGAATGATTAAATGATTTCTCTAGGCTTAAAATGTACATTAAATTTTAAAAATTAAATACAATAATTTCTTAAAAGAGAAGCAAGGAAAATTTTAAAAAAAAGGATGACAAAACAAAAAGGAAGAAAGCAGCGCACAAAAACAAAAGAAAGATCAAGGAAAAGAGAACACGGAAAGGCAGGGAGGAAAACACAACCTTACTCTTGATCTGCATTTCTTCCAGATGTTATAACACATATTACTCCATTTATGTCCATATCACAAAGCTCATTTTAATAGGAGGTCAACTGAGAGTTGGTCAGGTCATATCAACTTCTGTGTTTCAAAATTTTATTTTTCTATTGTATTATTTGCATATAAGCGTTAAATAACACTCATTCTCAAAATTTATAACATAAATATTTTTACAAAGTGTTTGTACCAATATTTTGCAAAATTTATTGATTCTGAGCTCTAGATTTGGGTTCACAAGGTCTGCATTCTACATCTAATTTCATTATTAACTTTTTATGATTTTTGACAAATTACTAAAGCATTTGGGAAAAAATAATAAAGGTGACTGCTTTCAACCAACTTCAGATCTAGTTAACTATGTTAAGTTAGTAGTTAAGACCATTTGCTCTGCTCTAAATGACCTCCTGTTGTTTCATTCTAATATTTGTTAGGGAGAACCAAATCCACTTTTTTGCTATCGATCAAAATCAATGAACTAAACAGGACAAATTTTAAAAGCATGTGAATTGTATGGGAAAGTCAAGACTGATTCGCCTTTAAGTGACAGAATCTTCCAGTAATTAGTGTATTTCCTTTAAAATTATTTAAGTTATTATGGGGAAAAAGATGCAGGATTCAGAAGATTTCATAGGTCTCTGTAACCCTGTATTCCTTTAATCCTACCTGACCCAATCACTGCATCTGAAATCACTATTCCAGCATATTCACAGATTTTAGAGCTTTCCAATTATGCATATTTATGGACTACGTCCAGTGCAAGAAGGCACTTTTCATGATAAACTTTTTGTTTTAGAAAATAACATGGGATTTACTTTATTTCCGAATGAAAGAATATACTTCATTTTTCATTTTTAAATAGTTCCTATTATCTGACCAAGTTTCTGAAAGAATAATATAGTTGATGCTTTTGGGGCAATTTCTTGAAGGGTACTGATAAAAGATCTATTATATGACAGAAAAATAGCTTCCGCTCCGATCAAGCCAAATAGCCTTGTCCTAATTTAGTATCAGCCTCACTGTGATGATATTTCTGTGGAGATTTGCCAATAACCTGCTGTCATCATAGGAAGTGACTTTGGCTCAGGCATTTAGTCAGTGAGCGAGTCACAGGGGACATACCCAAATGAGCATGGCAGTCTCTCCCTTCAAGGGTATGGAGAATTTTCTGTAGCATATTACTTTGTTCATACCACCTTGAGAAAAGGAAAACTGAAGGTCATGCTAAATATGTTTTGTCTTAGAATGCAGTATTTTCAGTAAATGAATTAGGGAAAACTTTGTACTTGGCAGTAAAAGTTGGCCTTGAGCAAATTGTATTCCCTAGCAGTAGTTGATATTTGTTGTTTTTCAGTCCCTTCAGGCTTTCTCACCTGCCACCATGGAAGAAGTGCCTCTTCCCCTTCTGCCATGATGGTAAGTTTCCTGAGGCCTTCCCAGCCATGTGAAACAGTGAGTCAATGAAACCTATTTTCTTTATAAATTACCCAGTCTCAGGCATGTCTTTATAGCAGTGTGAAAACAGACTAATGTAATTAGTAATTCAGATATGCCTAAGAGCATGGCCAGCCATGGAAGGCTGAGCCCTTGACTGAAACTCCTGTCACAGACCTAAGTACACTGGCTGGGTGCCAAGCCTAGTGTAGAGAAGGTAACTTTGCCCCATGAGGTTTGCCAGGACTGTGATCAGGACTGAAATATCACACAAAAGTTTTTTGTCCAGAAGACAGACTCCTGATAAATTAGTAGGTAAGACACCATTAGCTTAAGGCTCTCTTTATACTTTGAATTCCTAGATAACAATCTGAAACTTAAATTAGAAGTATAACAAACAGCCAAGATTCAGCCAATCACAGGCCAGCTAACTCATCAGACCATGCCCAGATAATGCAGACACCCAGCTGTGAACAACCAGGTGACCTCTGTACTTTGCCTGTGTCTGAGCTATAAAAGCTAGTTGTTCACACAGCTGGGTGAAGTTTCTTAAATCTTTTCTGGGTATGAGTTCTGCCTGATTCATGAATCATACTTTGTTCAAATAAACTCTGCTAAATTTAATTTGTCTAAAGTTTATGTTTTTGTTTTTTAACACTCCTCGACATATAATTGCAAGACCAAGAATGTATTTGCTCTGCCTCCAGAGGCAGAGAATTGATCAATTTTTTTTTAATGGCTAGAGCCCTTTTCAAATGAGTCTATTCAGTTATCTATGACTGTGTAACAAATTGCTCCCAAACTTACTGACCATTTTAATTTTCTCATAATTTGAGGGTAAAAGATTTGGAAAGAGCTAGGCTGAGCAGTTTGTCTGTGATTCTTTTGGTGTCAGCTGAGTCAGCTGTGACTGGATGATACTGTTCCCATGCGGCTTCCCCTTTCACATATCTGGTGAATCAGTATTCTTTATTCTCTCTTTCTCTCTTTCTCTCTATCCTTCTCTCTCTCTCTCCCCCTTCCCTATCCCCTCTTGCACCCCATTCCCCCAACACAAAGGTTTTATGGTGTCTTAACTTCTGGACCTTTCCATGCAACTAAAGTTTCTCACATATTAGTGGTCTTAGGGTAGTTAAATTTTTCATGGTGTCTGGCTTCCAAGAGGCAAGAAGTAGAAGCTAAGAAGTCCATTAAGAACTATACCCAGAACTAGCACACAGTCAATTCTGCCTTTGTTGTTGTTGTTCAAAGCCAACCTAAAGAGCCCACCTGGTTTTAAGTTGGTGAAAAATTCAACTTCAGTCGTGATGGTTAAGCTGTAAATCACATTGTAGAAGCACATACAGGGTGGGAGAAGCTATTGTGGTTTTCTGTGGAAAACAAATCTGCCATATATTTCATGCTGGTGAGTTTAGAAAACCTGGAATACTAGCAAGCTTAAAGAACATCTGCCACAAGTTATTTATAGGTCCTAAGAGTAAAAAATGTACATACAAATAACTGTCATAAAACATATGCATATATTATGTAAGAAGGAATACAAATAGCTATACTAAAACATACACATATATTACGTAATGAAAGAACAATAAAACATATACATATATTGTGTAAGATGGAATGTTTATTTCTAAAGGATCATGCTTATTTCTAAGGGGTGATGTTTATTTCTAAGGAAAGCTTTGTATTAGATTTTCATAGCTAATGTAACAAATTTCCATAAACTTGGCAGCCTGCAAGAACTCCTATATTTTAACTTAGAGTTTCCTAGGTCAGAAGTTTAGGTGGGGTTAGCTGGTTTGTGTGCTTCAGGTCTTGCAAGTTTAAAACTAAGATAGGGATTGGTCTGCATTTCCTACTGGAGGTTCTGGGGAAAGTTCTGTTTGCAAACCTTTTTAGGTTGTGGGCAAATTCAGTTTTTTGTAGTTGTAGGACTCGCATCACTGTTTCCTTTGTGGCTGTTGGTTGGGAGTCAGTTTTCTCTCCTAGAGGCTGCACTCCAGCTTTCTTTGGCTCTCTATATGAATCCCTCCAGCAGTGACTAATTGAGTCATTGTCACACTTTGAATTTCTCTGAGTAATCCTTGTGTAATATCTCTCTACCTTCAGCTGGAGAAGTGATTGGCTTTTAAGGGGTCATGTAATTACATTGGACTCACTTGGATAATCCAAAATAATCTGATTACTTAAATGTCGGTCACCTTATTTACATTTGCAAAGTCATTTTTGCCATGTAACATAGCATATTCTCAGGTAGGAGAGATTAAGGCATGGACCTATTTAGAGGGCTATTCTGTCAACCGTAGAAACAACAGAAAGCATTCCATCTGTTTCTTGACAGATGAATAAGCTATTTCTGTGCTATAGACGTTGAAGCTATATAGAATGTGAACTATTTTGTATTCATGATAAGTAGTTTGAACTAAATCTGTTTTGACTAGACTTCTATCTGTGGTCTTGGGATGGAGAATAATATGGTTGGTTTTTTTTTTTTTGTATTCTTCAGAGATAAATTGGCTAGTGAGATGGAAAATATTTAGACAGAGTGAACTGGCTCAAGGCTTAACTATCAGGAAGAGATACTAATATTCTATATTGTGGCTTACTAATAAGATTGGGAATGGAAAATGAGAATAATTTTATGGGAATGAAAGTATTCAATGGTTATTTTTTGTTAGTTATAAGAGCCTTTATTAATTTATAAAATCTTTGTGTAGATAGAGGGTAGCATTTTTCAAAATTAAAGAGAACATGGGTAAAAAAAAATACATTTTGTTTGAATTATATTGATTTTGATATTTTTAAGCTATCTTTAAGAAGATACCCTCCAGATAATCAGATACATTAATAGGTCAAGAATTCAAAAGAGAGACAAAATACACAGATGTACTTGTGATTTTCTATTTTCTTTAGAATAATTTAAACAATAGACATATTAACATTTATAGAACCCAGGTCAGGATATATATGTATTTCATTCAGATTTCACATATTTCAGAATTCGTATTTTAAAGTGTCCAAGGAAAACAAAGGAAGAATCTTCCACTTTTTCCCCTAATATTGCCTTAGTGGTGTGTATTTTCTGCAAGGGGTTGGTTTTAATAATGCTTGAGCAAAAGCACGTTTTCTAGTTTTTTATAATTCCTTTTTTTTTTTTTTTTTTAAGAAAAGCATTTAAAGCCCCTTCTTAATTGGTGACTCTATTTTTGGCCACAAAAACAATTATGCCTTTAGTTTCCTTGTTTTCCAGAATAAATGGGCCTTTTTATCTACTGAAATGTATTCCAAAATGGAAAAAGCAATGCTAAAACGTCTAAATGGGTTGAAGCTATGAGTTTTAAACTGTGATCAGGTGATAAAAAGTTGCAGCATTAATAAAAAACCAAACACACTGCTGTGGTCAGCAGAATGTTGAAGTAGGAAAAAATATTTTCATCTTGATAGCATAACATCCTGTCCTCTGACATCAGGATTACTATGGCAAAGAGGCTTAAAAAGAAATATTCTAAAGGAGGTTGCTGCACTTTTATAATGAATAATAATGTTTCCAAGTTCTAATATTCTGCCTGTCTGTTTCTACATTGTGGAACATTTTAGGACTTTGTTAAACTTTTCCACAAAAAAGTTCTCTTTGAGAAGAATATATTTAATAGAAAAATTACCTCTCTCATATATATATTTCCAAATATATGTACATATATCCATATATATTTTTGTGTGGATCTATATATTTTTATACACATGGAAGTCAAAGTTTGGACTAATTATTCTACAACTTAAACTTAGAACCCTGATAAATATAAATGACTCTGTGTTTGTTTGTTTTTTCACATAGGGGAAGCATTTTATGTATTTTTCTGCTTGTTATTTTTGGTGAGCTCTTATTTCATTTGGATTTGACTACTTGCTTTTTTATATGTTTTCATTTTAGAAAATGACTATTTTGCAATGTGAAGAATTTTAGAAAGAATGTTTACAAACAACAAATCACTTGAGATATTACAAGTGTCTGACAGATTAATGTTTCAAAAATTAAGACTTAATATTTAGGACTTGTAGGGGCCCGGAAGTAACAACAAAGCAGGCATCATCTGCCAGTTATTGTTGACAGCACTGTTTGCTAAATGCCTCCAATCTTAGGATTGTCTAAAACAGAACTAAGCTTTGTTCTATGATGTGGCACATATTATGAGAAACATTATAAATTTATATTGATTAATGCTAATATTGAGCACAAAATAATAGCAAAATGGAACATATCACATGGGTTTCCCATTTCTGATATTGATATAAATGCTGGCTAATCGTGCCTACAGATTTGCCATTGTTGATTAAATGTTTACTGATTCTAAATCCATGTCCAAAAGTCTCTTACATCTTTCTTTATAATATTAAATATTAGGTTCGTTTTTGCTCTTTGCCCCCAATTCTCTAAAAATAAACAAGCTTAAAAGTCAGGTGTCTTATTTTTTCTGGACAGGAAATTCTGTCTTGCTCTCTCATTCTTTGAACAAACTCAACTTAATTGTGAAATTATTTTTCTAATATCCAGTAAAATGCATCAGAAACATAGTTTGATATGAGTCATATTGATATAATAACGACATGGGACAATTTATTTGGTTTACAAACGAATACAAATTATAACATCAAGATAGTCTGTAAAATATATTAGCAATATTGGCTATTGTTCATACTGAATATAAGTGTTATTTAGAAGTTTGGAAAAATCAATATCTTGCTTGAAATTCAGTGGAATACATTAACTCTTTTTTTGTTTATTTTGGCAGTAAAAGTAAATTGCAGAATAAAGAAACTGCAGTCAAACACTAATCCACTTGTCCTCTTAATTTATGCAGATGCATATACACAGACACACAAATCAGTCATACATTTAAGCTATCTAATGATTTTCTGCTGTTTAAAAACTAGAATATTATTTAATTTATAGAATATTGGTGCTAGAAGGAACCTTAAACATTACATCACCCAAGCCTGTGTTTTTATTGCCAGGGTCAAAAAGTGAAAGTGATTCAAACCAAAATCAATTTGTCTTCCCAAGTCCAGTTGCCTTTTTACTTAAATATGTTGTCCCTTATATCTAGAAAACCCAGAAAGAGTATAATAAAAGCACATTTCTAAAATCCCCAGATCATTTTAAGGGATAAGGCCTTCTCCCACCTTCATGTTCCAGAAGCAAGCTATTTGATTTTTGATCCCAAACATATTAGAGGCTTTGTTAGCAGCTCCTTCTGGCACTGAATCATCCAATACAAAAATGTTTCTCCATTTAGTGTATGAAGCGGCTAGAATGAGGTTGGAAACTAAAATTCACTTGAGAAGAGTGACGTTTAGTTGTTCAATATTTTTATTCTATTGAAACATACTTGTCTTTAATTTAGAGGACTATGGTTAGATTAAGAAAGGTCTTTCTTTCTCTTTCCATTCCTAGAATGGAAACTACTCATGCAAATTGCTGACTCATTGTATCATAAAGGAAAGTAAATGAAGAAACCAGCTCAGGCTCTATTCATCCAAGAATATCATGCATAAAATAAGAAAAATGTTAAGTCCATAAAACTTTTAAATGCACCCATGATGTTTTGAAACTTTTAAAATCCTCCATGATAAATTGGAAGAAACTTTCCTTACTGTTAGATGAGCTCTATTTTCAATCATTTGATGATTCATTCTTCACTCATGTATTGGTTTATTTAACACACATTTTTGAATGTCTTTAATGTGCCTGACACTCTTCTAGACTACTTTATGGGTAAAATGCTGAAATTTCTTCCTTTGAGGGTGCTGTTTCCAAGTCTTTGACACTGAATCCTACAGTCCATAAACTGTGCAAGAGCTAGATCAATCTCCAAATTAAATAAATACTTCTTCAATTTACTTGATTTTTTTCAGAGTTATTCTATTTGGCATAAACAAGGAGTCAGATGAGTTTGATTTAAAAATCAAGGTGCAGTTGAGAGGACATGGAGTGGGGCAACCAGAAATGCAGGTTCAGGGGCCAGTATTCCTGGGTTCAGATTACAAGCCTGCTCTTTTCTAGCTGCGAGACTTAGCCAAGTTAGTTACTTCTTCAATGGTAGATGTTAATATGAATATTAAGATAATACTATTGAGTTAATTCATGTAAAATAATTAGAGAACCTGGCATATGTTAGATGTTATTGCTCATGTAAATTGCCTTAGGCAAATAGACTTGTAATTATAGTTACAATTTAGGGAGGGCAAGAGATGACTCTAGGCATGAAAGGAGAAGCCAGAGTACTTAGTATCTAATAATAAGGTTATTTGACTACGAGATGTGGGTGATGATAATAAATGAAGCACTTTACTTTGTAGCAAGTTATAGACAAAAGTAAATGTTAGAAATCTTATAATTGCCTGAAAATTGTTTTTTCATGGGGAACAGATTTTATTCAGAGCAACTAGTTAGGAGGATTACATAATAGTCTAAATTAGAACAAATGATATTTTATATAAAAATGACAAAATTATAATTAAGAAAAAATATTTTTGAGCCAGGGAACATACTAAAATATTTTCATGTATGGAGTTATTGAATATAATCTATGAGATGAATTATTTTTATTTCCCAATATAAAAGAATAAAATGTGGCTTGAAGATGCTTAGGAATTTGTCTACTATCATACAATTTTTAAGTGCTAGGCTTAGTTTCATACTAATTTATTTGAGTTGATAATTAACTTTAAGATATCATAGTCCTGGTTATTAATTTCTGTACAGTAAGAACAGCAGATGTTTACTGAATTGATTCATTACGTGTGATTATAAGAATAAAGATATAGTCAAAAATGAATTATGGCTCTCCAATTAATTGATAGCAGGATTAGAAGAAAAATAGACTGAGGATAAAAATTGAAGGCGAAGATTGGTTCATGTTAGCAGAAGGTAATTCATAACTATCCATGGGCTGTCCAGAGGAAGATGTTGAGAGTACAGGTGAATATATACATGTGAAGCCATAGGAGAGGTGAGAGCAAGAAATAGAGATTATGAGTTTAAAGTGCAAACAAAACAAAAGTAGAAAAGAAAATACAAAGAAATAGTCCAAGAGGCACCAAGATAATCAGGGCAAACAAATGGAGTAAAACCTTACAAGGAACAAAAGCTCAGCAGTGTTGATTGGAATATAGTTTGATACAGTCACAAAACAATGGAAATGCTTTTCATTAAATTTAGTACCCAAAGGCTTTTAATTTTCTTTCAAAGAATATTTTGAATTCAGGCATGGAGAAAGAAACTAGACTGTTAACTTTTAAAATGTCATTAGTGAATGGGATGCAGAGAACTGGACTCAGAAAAATGTATGATAAATTTTCAGTAATTTTGATTAAGGAAAGAAAACAGTTGAGAGTTGGTATTGTAAATAAGGACGTTTTTTAAATTTTGTTTTGTTTTTATTACAGAAATGGATATACCCATATCAAATGGAGGGGGGATGAGTATGTAATAGAAATAGGGCTCTTTACTTGGAGCGATGTCTGTAAGGAGGTGAGTAGCAAAATTACCAAAAGCACAGGCATCCTGAAATAGACTCATAGATGTAGGGGACAAGATCCTACAGCAGGTCAGTTTCTTACTTTGGAATCTGTTTTCTTCCATACTTAAAATAATTACAATTTCATAGGTAATATTCAGTCCCCATCAGGCTATAAATCCTTCAGGTTCTTACAGTCCTTCTTACGATAACATCAGATTTCTTGCCCAGAGTCTTGCTTGTGCATTTGAATTTCATTTAAATTTTGAGAAAATACTGCTCTATATAACCATGATTCCCCTTATCTTCATATGTATTATCAATTTATTTTGAATTTTCTCTCCCTATTATAGAAAAAAAAAAAAAGGTCATTACTCAATGCTCCAAATAAAAATGTGAAAGTGATTTTAGGCAGTTTAAAGATGGTGGAGATAGGCATTGAATGTATTCCAATTAAAAGCACTTTTGAAATAATTTCTGGTAAGCAAAATGGCTCAGCATTCTTTCTGTCCTTCTGTTTCTTTGTCTCTGTCTGACTCTTAATTAACTACTCCTCTCTCTGAATTTTTATCTTAATTTAAAAAAATTTAAAACAATAAGAAAAATCCAGAAGACAAATCATATGACAATTCTTTAAAAGTCCCGGAGCTCAGTCTTAAGACCTCTTCTTTGCTCTATCAACATTCAATTTGATTAAGAAAGTGCCACCTGTTTTAACATATAAATCCTGATTTCTTAGCAATTTCACAGAAGCGGTCTTGTTGGAGATTTCAAAAGTAGAAGTGAAGCAAAAGCTATTTTGTTTCTTATACATATTGCCACCTACCTGCTTGCTTCCTTCGTTGACATGAGGCAGTAGCAGGGCCTGCAATTCCTTTATTATCCCCTCCTTTCTCAAATTCCTGGATGCAGTGAGTGTGTTTATCAGCATGCAAAGGGCCCAATTTCTTCAAGATCCCTTCCCCATCAAGGTCAGAGGCAAACAGAGCTGACACTGCATCCTCATGGGAGTCCAGATCATGTTTGCGGGTTTCAGCTTAATCTTGGGTAGTCTCCCCTACTTTCTATCCAGCATCCCTTCCAAACCTGCCTACTCTGTTTGCTTCTACTACTGAAAGCTATTAAAATACCAAATGATCGTGTGAGTGTGTGTACATGTGTGTGAATTTAAGTAGCACAACGGATATGTTCAATATTTCAATATTTTCTAACTTTTTAGAATAAATTTACTACCATGATAAATCATCAGCTGAGTTCTTTATACTGGTTTAATGATCATTTAATTGTGGTGTCTCTGTCACTACACAGCTGTTTCTAAATGAGAAATTAATATAGTGTTGCTGTTTAGCTAAATGCATTATTTTGAATCATTTTGCCTAGGTACTTTATGTACAGTGATGAAGGCTATATGCCTGATTTGTTCACTTCAAATTACAAATGCTTTGCTCTTTTCTACATTTATCTTGTACTATAGATTTCTCTCTTTTTGCCTGGATTATCTTCTGTGCTTTGACTGTATTTGAAGCTCTTATAATTTAAGATTGCACTTTAACTTGGGAGGCCAAGTGGGTGGATCACCTGTGGTCAGGAGTTCATGACCAGCCTGGCCAACATGGTGAAACATGTATTTTTTAGTCTCTACTAAAAATACGAAAAATTAGCCAGGTGTGGAGGAAGGCATGTATAATCCCATCTACTTGGGAGGCTGAGGCAGGAGAATCACTTGAACTCGGGAGGCAGAGGTTGCAGTGAGCCGAGATCACGCCATTGCACTCCAGTTTGGGCAACAGGAGTGAAACTCTATCTCAAAAAAGAAAAGAAAAAAAAATGAGCAATAGTCACTTGAAATAGTATTTTTTCCCATAGAAAAATATGCATAAAAATTGTACTAGTGCTTCTTAAACATCTCTGGATACACATTTCTGAATTTTAGTAAAAATTTTAAGAGCAGAAAAAAGAATACTGCCCATTGATAACTTGTTATAGTCAGATTGGGGACATGATATAATCACTCTGGAACTACTATAAAGGGAACTTGACAAATAATTTGGCTTAGACCTGAATATAGCTGTCAAGAAAAACATATCAGAAAAGTTCAGCCTTAACAAACATTAGCAAATTTATTGAGTGTTTACTATGTTCTAGCTAGCTACCCACACACTCTCTGAATTTAACTACTTTTTGCTTTATTTGAGAAAGACAGGAAATGCTAAATAATAACTTCTTCAAATACAGGAAATGAAGCTAAGAAATGTTGGTAATTTGAATCAAATCCAGTCAACCATGCATATATACTACAGTGGTTGCCATTCAATGGGAATATGGTGCTAGATATAAAAATAATCTTAGGGTGAAAATGGTATTAGCATCTTTCTATTTGCGTGACTACCTCACCACCATAGATGTTTCCATTTCCTGGTTCCTGTTTTCATTCTGTATTTCCAATTCACTCTAAGAAGAATAGTATTTTAAAACAGTGCAGGGATAGCATCTTCAGAGTACATGTTAAAATAGTAAGTAGCATTGTGAAAGTTACCATTCCAATGAATACTTCAGTGGAAGTAGGGATGAAAAGAAATAAAAAACAAGTTCTGTAAAGATATTGAGTTCTCCCACTGAACATAAAGTGTGGCAGGAAATTACAGGACATTCCCATTATCTATGTTGTCAATATCTAAATGGGGAGGAGTGTTTAAGTAAAAACAAGGCCAGTCGTTGTCAGATCTTCAATATGGCAAACTGCCAGTACTTTTAGAATCTTGAAGTTCAGACATTTAACAACCCACTCTCCATTTAGGTAATTTAGTCTTTGTGAAAGGAAGATTGGCAGAAAGGAAAGAGAGTGAAGCACTCTGTTTATCCAAAGAAAAATAGATCCTGGGCACTAAGTGCACCATCTTCTATCATGTTGTCCTGCCCAGACACTTCACTTTATACATAGAACCATTTATAGGACAAAATTGACTTTAACCACTCCTTGATCGTAGAAACCTGTACACTTGCTATATAGTACCCAAGGCAGCTGTTCTGCTTTATAGTCTTTTCAGGAAAAAAAAATCCCTCCACATTTGCAAAGATTGAGTGCCCACACAATATTAAATTCACGAAAACCTACTTAAGATAAATTCTGAACTAGTGCTTTTAACACATTTAGTAGGTGTCAGAACTAAAGTAAAAGCAACATGAAGTTGCTACTTGTGAAGAAGTTAGGTAAATCACTATCAATGGATCCCTCAGCAGTCCTTTCACTTACCTCTTCCATCATAAGGTAACAAAGAAAGTGCCATTCCTTTTTCAGGTGGAAGCCAGTAAGAAAAATTTAAAGACTGTAGGCTACTCTAATGCCGTATAAAATTTTCTTTTTAAACCTGGATCAACGAGGCAGCATTCCATGGTATTTAAAATACATCTCTTTATTGCTAAGTATGCATTAGGATAGAAGAAAAACACATTTATTTATTCTTTAAATATTATATAAACCATTTAGTTCTAAAACATCATGGGTTTAAGTTTGGTATAATAGTATGGAAACATTATTTAAAAAATAATGAGAAAGTTATTCACAAGGATGACATTCTGAGACTTCAATTATTTAACTATGTAATATTTCAATGAACTGATACACTTTGAAAAGAGGGTGGTTTCAGGTGTTTGGAAGAGGTGATTAATATAAATGCAGTTGTGGTTAACATGAACAAAACTGCAGAGAAAAACTATTGATTGAGCTTTTATACTAGGCGTAAGCTCTTGAATGGAATTTTACATAGTTTTTTTTCCCCACCTTAAATCTTCACAGTAGACCCATGGGAATTGTTTATTATTTGTCTTTCATTAATGAAAAAACTAGGCCTAAAAGATAAAATATATTTTCACAGGTCACATATCAATGCATTTAAAAGCAAGAGTTTCTCACTTGGACTCTGGTATTCTTCCTTTGTGGCATGTATCTTTCATATTGCTGTTTCCAGGAGAGTACCCAGGGCTTGTAGATTCTTGGCCTCTCTAACCCTGAACAATGGGGAAAGGGGTCCTGGAGGTGTGACGAGTTTATCCTTCCAATAAATATCGTGGACCCAGAGAGTTTTGCGGAAGAGCAATTTATTAGACATAGAGAGAGAAAGAAGACAGCTCCCAAGCTGCCATGGGAGGGGACCCAGAGAAGGAATCCCTTCAGGTAGGAGCAGCTGAAGTTTTAACCCTTGAGTTATTCCCTCCCTATTCATGTTCTCATCCAATGAGAGGAGTTCCTTCAGTCTTCCTCTGGAATGATTGACCTTTGACTCTGATACTGGATTGGCTACTTGTTCTACAACCCTGAGTTAACAGAGCCTCTTCCTCCCAGAGCTTTTGGTGGGAATTTGGGACAAAAGAGTACCACCTGGCTTTCCTGTGCACTGGAAGATCAGACAGAATTTTACCTCGTACACGTGGAGGAGGTGCTCAACGAGGTGGGGAGCCAGGAAATATCTGCGTTTGAATCCCCTCTGGTCTCTGGATGGAGGCGTGGAGGAGGTGCTCAAAGGAAATTCCTGCATTTGAAACCATGCCCCTTGTGGACCCATGAAGAGAAGTTTCTTTAACACAGTCCCTCAGTCCCCCATCTGAACAAGAAAGTCCAGCTGCTGTTGGGACATGGGCGTCGATCGCTCTCTAACTACTTCCTGCTTAATTGGGGCATAGAAGGGGCCCTGCAGTTGAGGCTTCCTCCAGAGGGGAATCTTCTAGGGTTTTAGGTCGATCCAGAGGTCCACAACAGAACTCATGAGCCAAGGACATTCGGGCTTCCATTTACAGGACCATTTGTAGCCTCATGGCCTCAATTCTAGAAGAAACAAATTTGACAAGAAGGTTAAAGATGAGAGGCCTGAAGGCCAGCAAAAATAGAATGGTTATAAACGGGCCTAGAAGAGGGTAGAGCCAGGACAGCCAGTTGTTACACAAGCCCCACAATCCTGTTTCTTGGAGGTCTTTAGCCCTGTGTTCAATTCCGTCCCTGAGTTCTTTAACTTTCTTTAAAACAATACCTGATTGGTTTACAAAGTAGCAGCATTCTTCTCTTAAAAAGAGACAGGTTCCTACTCTCTCTGTTGTTAGCAGATTCAAGGCCCTTCTATTTTGAAGAGCCACAGCAGCTAAAGCATTAAGCTGCTTCTGCAGAGTTACGAGAGAATCAGCAACCTTTTCCGCGTCGTCATTTAACTCCTGAGATAGCTTATAGTAAAACTGAGTAGAGGTAGTCATTCTTTCAATGTCAGGACCAAGTCCTCCTATTATTCTGGCCCCCCACTATGAAAGGAATAATTGGGGTTCAAGTATGGTGTAGCCTTGGCAGGAGAAGACTCTGCACCTGAGAGTTGGTGTAAATCATCATGGCGGGGCACTAGGAAGAAGAGGAGGCATATTTCCCCAGGGTATTGTTCAGGCAGCAGTAAGGGTGCCACAAACAAAGAATAAGCCTGGTGCTAGGCAGTTGAGGCCTGGGGATAAGGCAACCCAGCTTTGGCATAGGGAAGCATTGGAGTTGTTAGGAGAATTCACACAAGTGAAGTTTAAGGTAGATGGTATTTGTAGATTGGTGACCAAGGGACCTATAAGCCCCGTATGATTTGAGGGAGAGTTAGTTAGGTTCCATGGGTATGGAACTGGAATTGAGATATATGGTTTGAAGTGTAGTGGAAGGCAAATCCAACAGTCAGTTGGGTTGTTGGAGGCGGCCTCATGTATTCCTGTGAGAGTGGTGTTAAATAAGCTGAGTATACGAGAGTGTGTATGAAGGGTCTCATGTAACTTAGAAAGATCCAGGCTCTTGTAGGGACTGGTGGCACTTTGCAGTTTGCTTAGAATAGAGACTAGTTCCTAATGATGCTGTTCCTGTGCTTGGTCTTGAACTCCACCCCCATCTGACATTCCGACATGGGAAAAATATGTCCAACAGGTGGTGGTTCCCTTAGCAGCTGGACAATTAGGCCCAATGATTGTTCAGTCCAGTAGGTGTGTGAGTTGTATGTGCACAGGGAAGCAGAGGTATAGCAATTTTTGTGCATATATGTGTATGATACGAAAGAAGGAGGTGGTTGACGGTACCTCCAGAACCAGTCTTGGAGTGACAAATCATGGGCGCTTCTTCCAGGAAGATTATAGCTAGTAGTATGAGTTTACATGTAGGGTGTGCACGAGTTGACAGGACGAGTGGGGCTGAAAAGATAATGAGAACCGTAACAGAGTTCATACTAAGGGTGTGATAATATCAGAGGGAGAAGAGGAGAGCTATTAGAAATATAATTAGGCAGTGAGCCACGGATAAGGAGAGTTTATGAGATGTAGGCCGATCTGTAGGGGCGACCGCATAGAGTCTGGTTGCAAATAGTAAAGTTAAGAGTGATAGTCCTGTTAATGCCAGGATGTAAGTTAGACTCATGAGTAGTTACTTTCCTGCGGATCTCATTGGAAGAGCAAACGTAGATCCTTTCAAGGCTGGCAGGTATACAAAGGGCCGTCTCCTGGAACTTCAGGCTGTGGAATGGAGGGCCTATGATTTTCTTCAGGAGTTTTCCAAGGCTTCAGCTGAGTATGATGAATCCACAAGTCAATTCCCACCACCTTAACTGCCATTGGGGTAGACAGAATAACTGAAAATTGTCCTTCCCAAGATGGGCCTAGAGAGGGAGAGTCTGAGGGGAGATATTTAACAAGCACCATGTGTCCAGGGCAGAACAACTCTTTCCCTTTGTCCCTAGGGTGTCTTTCAGGTAATGTCCTAAGAGCCTGTTGGTACTTAGCCAAGGAGGTTATATCTTTTATTAGATCTGCTGTTTCCTTGTCTAATTCAAGATCATTAGTAAGAAAGGGCCATCCATAAAGCATCTCATAGGGGCTGAGTCCTATTTTCTGAGGAGACTTTTAAGCCCTTAGGAGTGCTATTGGTAATAGAGAAGGCCACGGGAGGTGGGTTTCCTGTGCCAGTTTCTTTAGGTGTCTCTTGAGAATTTCATTCATCTTCTCAACTTTCCCTGAGGACTGAGGCCTCCAAGCACGGTGATACTGTATTCCTAACGCTTTGGAAATTCCTTGGGTCACTGCAGCTTTGAAGGAAGGGCCGTTATTGCTTTGAAGACAGTGAGGGAGCCCGAATCTAGGGATTATTTCATTAATCAGGACTCTTATTATCTCTTGGTCTTTTTCTGCTCTGCAGGGGAAAGCCTCAACCCGGTTTGTGTCGGTATCTACACATGCTAACAGATATTGATATCCCCAAGACTTAGGCATATGGGTAAAGTCCATTTTCCAGTCCTCACCTGGGTAATGACCAGTTTGCTGTTCCCCGGGAGGAAATTTGCAATGTGCCAAAGGAATATTTCTCTGGCATATTTCACATCCTTTGGCTATTTGTTGGACAGCCTTGAAAAAAGACCTTTTTCTGTAAATATAGATTTGGCCATTCAATACATATTCTCTATACCCATATGGAAGGTTTGATGTAGGGTTTTAAGTACTTTCCACCGGCTGGCAGCAGGTAGGAGTACTTTTCCCTCCTCAGTAGCTAGTGATCCTGAAGAAGAAGATTATGTCCCTGGGAGGTTGCCCACTCTACCTCTGCTGAGAGTATTGAGGTCTAGTTCCTTGAAAAGGGTTTTCCCATATTAAAGGTCCTTCTATAAATTCTTGTCTAGCTGCCCTTTTTGCCTCTAGGTCAGCTCAGCGATTGCCCTCTTCTTTTTCTGATCTCCTTTCTGGTGACCCCGGCAGTATAAGACTGCTACCTCTTTGGGTTCTTGGACAGCTTATAATAAACCTAAAATTTCCTTATGGTATTTAATGGGAGTTCCTGCCGAGGTTAGGAATTCTCTTTCCTTCCATATGGCAGCATGGGCGTGCAGAACCAGGCAAGCATATTTGGCATCTGTGTATATGTTTATTCTCTTTCCTTTTCCTAATTTTAGAGCTTGATTGAAGACTACTAGTTCTGCCAGCTGGGCACTAGTTCCAGAAGGAAGGGAATTACTTTCAAGCGCTGTTTGATCACTGACTACTGCATATCCTGCTTTTCGAACTCCATTTTCAAGAAATGAACTTCATCAGTGTATAGGTTAAGGTCAGGATTGGCTAGAGGAGTTTCTAAGAGATCCTCTTGAGCCGCGTAGTTCTGGGCTATAACCTGCTGACAGTTATGTTGTCTGTGCCTTCCTCAGGATGAAAAGTCACTGGATTGAGGACTGCACATGTGTGCAGCTGAAGTACAGGCCCTTTGAGCATTAAGACCTGATATTTGAGTAAGCGGCTGTCGGTCAGCCATAAGCCTCCTTTAGAGGCCAGAATTCCAGCTACATCATGTGAAGTTCATACAGTTAGATCATTCCCCTGCACTATTTTAACAGCTTCTGAGACCAATATAGCCATCGTGGCTACGACCCGCAAGCAGTGTGGCCAGCCTTTTGCTACTGCATCAGTTTCCTTACTTAGGTATGTCACCAGTTGTGGCATGGTCCCCCGAGTCTGGGTGAGAACCCCCAGTGACACTCCTGACTTTTCCGTTACATACAGGGAGAAGTCAATCCCTGTAGGAAGGCTTAGAGCTGGAGCCTGCAGTAGTGCCTGCTTCAGGGTCTGAAAGGCTGCCTCAGCTATGGGGTCCGATTGTATTAGATGGGTGTTAGCTTTTTTGTTTCCTTAATTAGAATGTATAGGGGGTTGTCTTTTTCACCATATCTGGGAATCCACAATCGGCAGAAACCAGTTATTCCTAAGAATCCCCACAACTGTTTTAAGGTTTTTGGACACAGGAAGGCCACTATGGGTTGGAGACATTCTCCATCAAGGGCCCAAGTGCCCTTAGACAAGACAAGCCCTAGGTGTTTTACCTTTTGCCTACAAAGTTGGGTGTTTGATTTGGAAACCTTATATCCATAGGTGGCTAGAAAGTTTAGAAGGTCTTGGGTGGCCTGCTGACACTGGGTTTATGAGTTAGCTGTTAAAAGTAAGTCATCCATATATTGAAGACCCAGGGTACCTGGATGTGAAAAATGACTAAAGTCCTGAGCTAAAGCCTGGCCAAACAGGTGGGGGCTATCTCGAAAGTCCTGGGGTAATGCTATCCAGGTGAGCTGAGAATTCTGGTCTAAAGGGTCTTCAAAGGTGAATAGAAACTGGGAGTCAGGATGTAATGGAACACAGAAAAAGGCATCCTTAAGGTCCAGAACTGTGAACCATTGTGCTCTCCTAGGATTTGAGAGAGCAAGGTGTATGGGTTGGGTATAGCCAGGTATAAAGAGATCACAGCTTCATTGATAAGCCTGAGATCTTGTGCTACCCTCCATTGTCCATTAGGTTTTTGTACTCCTAAAATTGAAGTATTGCAAGGGCTGTTACAAGACCTCACTAGACCTTGAGCTTTTTCTTTTTTTTTTTTCCTTTTTTTTTTTTTTTTTTTTAAAGACAGGGTTTCACCATGTTGGCCAGGCTGGTCTTAACTCCTGACCTCAGGTGATCTGCCCGCCTCAGCCTCCCAAAGTGCTGAGATTACAGGTGTGAGCCACCATGCCCAGCCAACCTTGAGCTTTAAGTTCCTTACAGTATCCTGTAGCCCCTTTGTGGCTTCCGGTCTTAGGGGGTGCTGTCTTTGGTAAGGAAAAGAGGTGGGATCTTTTAACCTTATTCGAATTGGGCACGCATTCTTTGCCTGACCAAATTGTCCCTGCATTGTCCAAACATTGGGATTAATCCCTCCTTCAAATAATGGGCAACAGAGAGGGATTTCCTCCCTGCTGTTCATATAGATATGGCTCCTACTCTGTCTAACAGGTCCTGCCCTAGTAAGGGAGTGGGACTTTCTGGCATGATGAGGAAGGCATGGGAGAGGAGCACGTCTCCCCAGTTACAGCTTAAGGGCTGGGAGAAATATCGGGAGACTGCTTGTCCTAGGACTCCTCAGACAGTTACAGACTTGGAAGACAACCATCCAGGACAGTAAAGGAAAACTGAGAAGACTGTGCCAGTGTCCAGGAGAAGATGGACCTCCTGGCCCTCCAAGGTTAGCTTTACCCAGGGCTCAGTGAGGGTGATGGCTTGTGCTGGTGCTTGCCCCAGGTACCCTCAGTCCTGCTGTTGGGTCATCTGACTAGCCACCTCAGACCCTAGGAACCTTCATTCCCTGGGACAGTGTGCCTTCCAATGATCCCCTTGGCACAGTGGGCAAGGATGAGGAGATAGTCTGTTCCTCTGGGGACGATCTTTCTTAAAGTGTCCTGGTAGGCTGCAGTGGTAGCAAGCTCTGCCAGACTGGCAGCTAACCCAAGCCTTTCCCTTTTCCGAGCTCCTTAGGTCTGCTTGCCTGAGGGCCATGACTAGGGCTGCAGGCTTTTTCTTATCCCTCCTGTCCCTTTCAGCCTGTTCCTCCTGGTCTCTATTATAGAACACCAAGGTTGCCAGATTTAGTAATGATTCTAGACTCTGTTCTGGCCCCAGGGCAAGCTTCTGGAGCTTCCTCCTAATGTCTGCTGCTGATTGCATAGTAAATTTGGCTTTTAGTGTTAGCTGACTCTTGATGGAGTCCGGTGACAGGGGAGTATACTTTCTTAAGGCCTCCCATAACCGCTCAAGGAAGGCTGTTGGGTTTTCTTCCTTTCTCTGAGTTATGGTGGATAACATTGCATAGTTCATGGGCTTTTTCCTAGTTCACCTTAATCCCTTAAGTATGCGGGTCAATAAGTGCCTATGACTCCAGTCCTCATGTTCTGAGTCAGGATCCCAGCGAGGGTCCATGCTAGGGACTGCCTGTCTACCTGCAGGGAATCTATCCTTCTCCTCTGACGTCATTTGATCATGTACTTGACTAAGGTACCAGGTGTCCCCAGACTCTTGAGCCGCTCCTAGAGCAGCTTCTCTCTCATTGCTGGTTAGGATCTGACTAACCAGTAATATGATATCTTTCCAATCTAATTCAAAGGACTGACCCAGGCCTTGCAGAACATCTATGTACTTGTCTGGGTCATCTGAAAATTTTTCTAAGTCCACCTTGATTTGCTTTAAGTCAGAAAGTGAAAACAGAGTATGTACTTTGGTTGGGCCAAATTCTCCTACTGCCTGTAGGGGGCAGAGTTGGGGCACCCTAGTAGCCTGAGGTGCCTTGGCCATTTCAGCCTTCCCTGACTCCTCTTGTGTTATAGGAGCTGAGGAGACCTGGTCAGCATCGGTGGAGGGAGGAGCCACAGGGAGTCCTGGATATGGGGGTAGTCCTGAGGAGGGGCCAGTAGTGTATAGGTTACAAGCCTTACATAGCTGAGGATTATCCCTTAGAGAAAAGAAAACTTGCACATAGGGGAATTTAATCCATTTACCTTCCCTCTTACAGAAAAGGTCTAATTATAGAAGGGTGTTAGAATGGTGTTATAATTTATCCTTCCCTCAGGAGGCCAGGTTTCTCCACTTGGCAGAGGATATCACAGCCATGCTCTTTGGCAGAAAAAAAAATGAGACGCTTCTTCTTCAAAAATTGTGGGTCAAATTGGTCCCAGTTATCCAGGATATACGTTAAGGGTGATTTTGCCTTGGGAAGAGTAGCACCCATCTCAAATTGAACACAAGGATGCCCGTATCCCTGGTTATTCCTTGCAACTGCTAGCCCTGGGGCATCCCCCAATTATAGGACCTTGTGGTTTTCCTCATGCCCTAGATGCATAATCGTCTTCTGGGACCCCCCCATGTGCCAGGTTTAATCACACTTACTGGCATCATAGGCACACCCTCACCGTCTAATGTCCTTTTTGGCCACCTTAGGTACATGAGGACTGCCAGGCTTTGTGGCCCCATACTGGCATTTCCTTAAAGAACTAGGCCAGTGAGCCTTGGGCGATGGATGCCAATATTCCCTAGCAAGAGTTCAATAAACATAGGCCTGAACATAAAACCACCCCAGGAGGATAAACTCCTTGAGAAGAGCTCTAAGCACAACAATCTTAAAGAAGGTAATGGCTGGCCACATGGCTGAGGCCAGAACAATGCCCTCAGGACCCGGCCAGCCTTCTCCCCCACCCCACTTTCCATTCTAGGAATATGCCCTAGGTTTATGGGGCCTGGAATTAACTATTTGAGCCCCGGACTAGGTCTGACTATGGTATTCTAGATGGAGAAGTTCTGATGTACAGAGAGCCAATCCTAGGCAAGACAAATTGTACATCATTGGATTCTGGGACCACTCAGTTGGATTGGGAAATTGTGGGTGACAAAAAACAAAATGTCCTATAGTACCCACTGATAGACTCTGGCTCTGTTGGGACATAACCTAGCACTGTGGACTAAGGGAACTGGCCCTGTGTATTTATATTGTAGGAGGTCCTCATAGGCATAAGTCTGAGGGCACCATGCGCAAGGGTCCCTGGACTGCCACGCCAAGAGCCTCAAAGTCCTCGCAAGAAGGGTAATAGCCTCCTGTGTAGGAAATATCTTAGAGGAAAGAGCCAGGAAGAAGTTTGCCTCATGGATATCTGGACCCAGGAGGTTGGGGTCTGAGAGGCTGGGCATGGCTTGCATACGCAGCTTTTTCTTGGGAGGTCTAAGAAAGGCCACAACTTCAACTGGACTGAACTGGGGGTACAGGACTGCTGCCCTTTCCTCCTGCTGACCCTCGGCTTAGTCCACAGAAAGAAAGCAGTAAGAAAGGGAAGCTGATTCAGGGCTAACCAGCACTCCCAGTTCGGAAGAGCAGGGTTTGTTAGAGTCCACTGACACCCTTGTCTTTAGTCGGGTAGCCACACTAGTTGCTTTTAAATGGCCGACAGGTGCCCGGTTTTTACCTCCTTAACAAATTTAAAAGAAGGGAAAGGACAGATTAGTAAGCAAAAGGGGTCCAATATCACTCACTGCTCTGCACTCCAATGTCTCCTGGCTGGCTTGCCAACAGATGTTGCCGGGGGAGTACCCAGAGCTTGTATATTCTTGGCCTCTCTAATGCCAAAGAATGGGGAAAGGGGCCCCAGAGGCATGGTGAGTTTACCATTCAAATAAATATCGTGAATCCAAAGAGTTTTGCAGAAGAGCAATTTGTTAGAGAGAAAGAAGACAGCTCCCATGCTCTGTGGGTGGGGAACCCAGAGAAGGAGGAGCAGCTGAAGTTTTAACCCTTGAGTTATTCCCTACCCATTCTTGTTCTTATCCAATGAGGAGTTCTTTCAAACTTCCTCTGGAGTGACTGATCTTTGACTCTGACTCTGATACTGGATTGGCTACTTGTTCTAAAACCCTGAGTTATAGAGCCCACTCCTCCCAGAGCTTTTGGTGGGAATTTGAGACAAAAGAGTCCCACCTGGCTTTCCAGTGCATGAGAAGATTAAACAAAGAATTTTACCTGGCCCATGTGGAGAAGGTGGTCAAAGAAGTGGGGAGCCAGGAAATTCCTGTATTTGAATTCCCTCTGGTCTCTGGATGGAGGTGTGGAGGAGCTGCTCGAAGGAAATTCCTTCATTTGAAACCACATCCCTCATGGACCCAGGAAGAGAATTTTCTTTAACACAGTCCCTCATTGCTACCTTAGTTGTATCTCCACATCATTATGTGGATAGTCCACATCTTTGAAATAATATAAAGCTAAGTAAAGGAAAGAAATTGTTTTTAACATCATTTCTCTTACTAAAAGATGGAAGTAATTATAACATGTCAGTATCATGTATTTTTTAAACAGTAAGTGTGATAACAGTATGTGTATTTTACAGATTTTAAAATGACATAAAAATGCAAGATGTCATATAGTCATATTTTAAATATTAGTTAAATATTGTCATAGTTAACTTTTTAAAAATGCTTTTAACAGCTTGTATAAATTCTGTTGTCTGTCTTGTGCTCCAATTAAGATTCATTCAAAATATTTCTTTGGTAAGACATTATTTACAAAGTACTAATCATAAAAATAAGGCAGGAAAAGAAGAAAAACGGGCATCTCCTAATATCAACACATGATAAACACTTTAAATGTTATGTTTAGAATGTACGTCTTTTTTTTTTGAGACAGTTTCCCTTTTTTTGCAACATCAGTAAAAAGGACACAGTGCCTGGAACCTGGTTTGCCAATTATGGGCAGTACCAGTAATAGGCACTCAAATAACTGTGTGAGCAAGACACAATAGGGTCAAAACTAAAAAGCAGAAAGAAAACCAGCATCACGGTGAAGAGAAGTGGCAGACCGAGTTTTGGGGCATGCATGAGATACTCCATTTTAATCTTCCATAAAAATGGAGAGAATCCACAGAGAGATATTTAATTATCAACAGCACAGTTTCTGAGGCCATAATCCACCATGGTTTGAGAGTAAAAAGGCCTCAAGCCACCTTGATTTAATTACAAACAATAAAGTTTCTGAGGCCTCCATCTACCATGATTTGAGAATATAGCCTTGCGTTTTAGTCACAATCTTGGGATATTCAAGTTACAATAGTAATTGTAGTAATTATAGCAATGATAAAATTGATTATTAACATACTATTCTTAGGATTCAACATACACTTTTTGTTTTCATCATGACATTAAGCATGTAAAATAGATAATAGTATTCCTGTTTTACAGATGAAACATTTGAAAGTCAGGCGTATTAAGTAACTTGTCCAAATAACATAGTAAATAAATGTTTTCAGTATGCAGATCAGTTTTTCTTACTTACTATTGTGTATTTAACCAGCATTGCTACAAAATACGGACTCACTTGGTATATTTTTGCACATGAAAAGTACTTGTTTGGTACATGAATAAATTCTATGTAGACTAAAACAACTGACAAAATGGAATCTAAAATTAGAAACATATAGAATATAAAAAGTATATATACATGCACATATATGTATCTCTATCCTCTTTTACTAAACTGTTTTATAATGTAAAATAGAAAAAAAGATTTTCACTAAAATCTAATGAGCTCATATCTCATTGTTCAGAACTGAATCATTTCTCCTCTTATATCTGCAACAAAAATAATAGAAAATGTATATTTTTCATGTGGGCATATTGGCATCAAGTAGTCTCTGCTTTATGTCTCAAAAAATGAGCAGGGGTACTAGATAAAGTCAATAGCTATGAAGTATGAATACTTAAGTTTTATTCTTTTAAATATATACCTTAATTCAGAAAGCAAAACAATGTCATACTGTTTTTCTCTAATTCGCACAGATTTGTTGTTGTTGTTATTGTGTCGTTTGCTTCTTTAGTTATATCGTGCTTGTTGGTTTAAAATATTCCCCATTGGCTAAAGTTTAAGGAATAGTATTTCATATATTGTGGATGAGAAGATGACTGACAAAGTACAAACTTGGTCAATTAGGTCATTTGACAGTGTAAAAACGCATACATTATACCTCATGAGACGTAATCTCTATGGGAACAGAACCTAGGTTATTGCTCACAGGCAATCAGACAGTGAGCTGAAGATAAATGCCAGCCTCAGAACAGACATGCACTAAATGTTCTTGGAGTGAATGAGTGAATACACCTAATTTTTGTAATTCCAATACTGAAAAAGTATCCTAGATAATAAAAACTATTTGCATATAAATGTATGTAACATAATGCTAAATTTGGCTTTGTATCTATAAAACTATAAATGGAAACGACATGCATATCCCAAAATATGGCTGCTTGATTAAATTATATTTTTTTCCATAAAATGTAATGTTGGAGATTACAAATAGTGATACTAATAGAGAAAAATGTTTAAGTGAAACAGCAATTGCCGAATATTATACTGAAAATGAAATTAAAGCTGTAAAAGCATGCTATTTTATACATCTAATAAAGTGGATACCTATTGGGTATTAAATACTATTATGAGGTTAATTCCATTCTCATAACTGATTAGCTAATTTAATCTTTAGATTTATCTTCAGGCTTATGAGGTCACTATTACCAATGAAATGTTAATTAATTATTTAAAGTCTCACATTAGTCCTAGGAGGTCAGTACTATTTCAATCTCCAGGAAACCAAATCACAGAAAGGTTAATTACCTAGCTGTAGAACACACATTTAAAGAGTGGCAGGGAAAGGGTTTGACTTCAAGGAATTAAGGTCCAGAGCCATTCATCTTAAACCTTCTACTCTATGCCTACAATTATAAGCATTTTATTTATTTGAGTTCCACCTTGTTTCCCAAATTATGGTAATATTTACTTTTTATACTGAGCATATATTGTTGTTATAACACAAATGGAAAGGCAATATTTTCAGAGGACTTTTTGAGAAATGCCTTCTTTTTTTTAAAAAAAAAATATATTTTAAAGATTTATTCTGAGCCAAATATGAGTAAGCATGGCCCATGACACAGTCCTCAGAAAGCCCTGAGAACATGTGTCCAAGGTGGTCGGGGTACACCTTGGTTTTATATATTTTAGGGAGGCAGGAGACATCAATTAAATACATGGAAGAATTACATTGGTTTGGTTCAGAAAGGTGGGACAACTCAAAGCAAGGACTTCCAGGTTATAGGTAAATTTAAACATTTTCTGGTTGAGTTTGTCTAAAGACATAGGATCTATAGAAAGGATCTTTCAGGTTAAGTCAAAAGACTGTGGTGACCAAGGTTCTTTTGAAGTTTTATAGTGACTGCCCTTAGAGACAATAGATGACAAATGTTTCCTATTCAGATCCTTAAACGGTGCTAGACTTTTAGTTAATCTCTTCAGTGTTGGGGGGTCCTGGAAGAAAAAGATCTAACTATGTTAATAGAGATTATTTACAGATGCAGATTTTCCCCCACAAAGGATGGCTTTGCAGGGCCATTTCAAGATACGGCAGAGAAACACGTTTTGGGGTTAAATATTTTGACTTTTTTCCTTGTCTCATAAATGCCAGAGTCAGATTGGAAAGCCAGTCATGATATATGTGGTTAAATAAAACTCAGTCTGATGAGAATTTATGGTTTGTAGGGCATGGAGAAATGCTTTCTTAAATAAATAGTAAGTGAAAAGAAAAAAACAAGGGTAATACGGAGATGTTTCAGGTATAAGATATTTCACAAAACCAATAAACAGAGAAAATCCCCAGGCATCTAACAATGTTAGGAATATTATTGGATCCAGGTTGTTGACAGTGGCGGAGTATCACAGGGTATTATGCCAAGAAGGTGGGAGGGAACATGAGGGGGTGCTGTTGTTGCTTTTGTGAGCTCTCACCTTGTGGTCTGTTTCAAGTCATGGGTTCCCTCACCCTTTGTGTTTTCTCCTCTCCCCATCCGAAGGTACAGGTCACAGAATCAGAACTTCATAAATAATTTTAATTGTAATGTGATTTTCAGGGAAAATACATAATTCATCCATGTGTGAAAATATGAAAACTGCCCCACTGATGTAAAAAGTGAAAAAATTGGGAAATATATTTATTATATCACTTGAAATTTTCTTGTTTGGTAATGGGGTCATCAGAATACAAAAGCATGTGATCTATTGTCTTTAACACCCTCTGTAGTCAATAACACAAAGTGATATATATAGAGAAAAATACAAATATATTTATTTGATACACATATATATGAAATATATATATTTTTTCCTGCAAAATTCCTGGAAATTGTTATAGTTCCTTCTACTCTTGAAGTGTAATGAAAAGAAAGAAAAAAGCCTCTCTCAGTTATTCAGTGCTTGCAAGGAGCACTTTGCCTAAATCTCAGCAGCAGAGTGTGAAAATCTTTAATACCTAGGTTTGCTATAGCAAAGCAACATCAAGTTTTGACAACAGTGACTGAGGCCGTAGATAGTGGTGTAAATAAATCTTAAAATTTTGTCAATTTCAAAAAGATTGAAAATTTAATTCTTATGTGAATGAGATAGAAAATAATTTAGAAACAACATCATAGAGAAATAAGTAGGCCTTTCCATGCAAACAAAAAAAAATCATGTTAGAAGATTTGCATTATGATAATAATTATCACAATTTTTAGTTTAAAATTTTGCTATGAATAGTTATAGGGTAAAATCAATACTACAGATTAATATAACATAATAATTTTGTTTATTCATATAAAATATAGTAAGTTATTCCCAGGATTTTATAATAATAAAAATATGAACATTCTCGTATGTTTATTTCAGTGAGTAAGTGCAAGGATTTCTCTAGGGTAGCAGTTACCAAACTTTTTGTTAGGCATTTTTACAGTCTTAAAAATTATTAAGAACGGCAAAGAGATTTTGTTTGTATGGCTTATATTTATTATATTTACCATATTAGAAACTAAAAACATTACTGAACAATTTATAATAATGATAATGACAAAATTAGACCCATTATGTTAATATGTTTTATTGAAAATAACAATATCCAAAACAATTTGTGAGAAGAGTGCCATTATTTTACATCTCAATAGAAAAGAGCTGGGTTCACATTTCTTTTTTTCATTTTTTTTTTTTTTGAGACAGAGTTTCTCTTTTGTCACCCAGGTTGGTGTGCAGTGGTGGGATCTTGGCTCACTGCAACCTCTGCCTCCCAGATTCAAGTGATTCTCCTGCCTCAGCCTCCTGACTCGCTTTTTGTATTCAATCTGTTACGATAATGTTGTTTTGCTTGAAGCATATAAAGAAAGGCTGACCTCACACAAAAGTGACATTAGAAAATTTGCAGTGTTTGGTAACACTTTTTAAATAATCGTGGCTACTTTTAATACTATATTCAAACTTGACAAGTGGTAGTTTCTTCAAGATTAATTGCAATGTGGAATCTGAAATCATATCAATGAATTTCTCTTATGTTGTTATAGTAAAACTCACTAGGTTATCATGTATTTTGAATGGATATTTTACTCATGTATGATTATAACACCACACACTGATTATTTGGAAAACATTTGTTCATGACATATTTTATAATCCAATATTGAAATAATAAAAGCAATAAATTGCATTTGTTAATATTGCCACATCTCATCAAAAAATCTTTAAGTAATGGAATGATGTTAAAACATGCAGCAGTGGATACAAGTTTCTCTAATTCTAATACTTGCTTGAGAGTGACTTTTTTTTAACAGTCATTGCATAATGATGAAGAGAATGTTACTATCGGTATAGTTTGGTTTCTCCATCTTAATTTGTGATAAAACACCAGGAGTTTTAATCACTATTGTTTTGCACCAACAGTGCAAACGTCAACACAATTTTCCACGGTAAACAATATCATGCAGAAGGGTTATTTGGCACCCAGCATATTTTAGCACTACTCACGTTTATTGCTAAGTATTTGTATAAATTATCTTCTATGATAATTAATTTGTGCTTGTTCTAGACCCAATACATGAAAACAACAAGTGTAGTTCCATGTTGTATTCATCCATTTGTAAGTCAAGCTTACAATCCTGAAGGCAGGATGCTAATTCAGCTTTTGTGTTTTCCGTTAGACAATTAATTTGAAGATTTACATATCATTGAACCCACATTGACATGATTTCTTTTATTAACTTTTCATTTGGCAGGCACTCTACCAATGGCAAAAGTTCAAGACTTTATCAATTTCTCAGCTATCATGTACAGTTATCCAACCAATGAAATATAATTTACACTGTATGAGATTCCATGATTTTTTCACTTCTAATTTGAAAGGATGTCAAAAAAAGACTTTCAACTTTAAAAGAACTCATCATGTTTACCTTTAAAATATCTAAATCTTTTCTTTAAACTTTCAGTGAATGCTTTCCAAAAGATGCCACATTTTAACTGACACATAGTATCATTCAAAAATGTTCTGTGGTCTAAGACACAATGAGGCAAATTGTTAACATCACATAAAGCTGAGAGAAAGATAGTCTTTGTCATATTTTCC
Organism: Cacajao melanocephalus; assembly: GCA_963573385.1. Lineage (NCBI taxonomy): Eukaryota > Metazoa > Chordata > Mammalia > Primates > Pitheciidae > Cacajao > Cacajao melanocephalus. The sequence goes on from CAUYLG010025465.1 coordinate 125,969, forward strand.
TTTCTTAGTTACAGTTGGCCCAGTTTCTTCAGATTAGTTTCCTTTTTCCATGAGTCAGAATACTAACTGAAATGTCAGATTTATCTTTTTCAGCATCTATAGTCATACAGGATGAAGCTGTGAGTTGAGAAAACAGGTTGCAGAATCATCCTTACTAGGCCAATGTTCTGGCAGTAATGAAAAGAAAAATATGTGAATTTTTTTTCATTTTTAAATAATATATTTTTATTATAAAATAACTTTCAGAGGAAATTTAAGCATTGGGAAAACTTTTTTAGTAATATTAAAAAGACAAGCTAAACAAGAATATAAAATTTTCTTAGTTCTTGTTGTGTTTCCACATATTTACCTTCACATTTATAATAATTACTTATGTATTTGGAGAAAGTTCTAGTTTCTGACTAGTTGCATTCTCTGTTGCTCTTTTTTCCATTCTATTTTACATTTTCTGTATTGCTTTCTTTGACAGGATTAAGTTATTTTGTTGTTTTATCTTCAAACTTTTTGTTAGTTTATTATTTTTATATGCTGCAGAGATTTACTCAGTTTGGGTAAAGGATGCATTTGACTCCATGAAACATTCTCCCATGAGGATTTTATTTAAAGACAAATTTGAGTTTTGGGACAAGAGAACTAGAGCCCAGGCAAGCAGTGGAGGGACAAAAAAATATGAAAGCTCTCAGGAAAGTCTTTAAGTACATAATTTAAAATATTATGACTTTCTAAGACCAATCATAAAGGTATCAAAATATCAAGTGGCCACAAATTTGTGTTATATGTGCCAAAGCATAATGCTTATCCATTTTTCCCCTACGTTATTTGCAGATAATGATAAACCATGAAGCATGGCATTATCTGAAGATAACTTGGTAGTTTGGTTCGGGTAGTAGACAACTTCATATATAAGCTCCCTGCTTTCCCCTTTCTCAGGCTGCATTTAAGAGATAGTGAATCTGTAGGGACCTATCTCAGATGGCTTAAATGGGTTCAAACATGCAGTACTTTTCTAAAATTATATGCTCAGATAAGTTAAATGTCAACCATTGAAATATGTACAAAATTAAAAAGTCAATTATCAATTTCATACTATGAGTTGTTGCCTAAAACTCAGTGGAACAAAAACACATGTTGGGTTGTTGATTAGTCAAAAGACTGAAGTGACACTAAAAGTTGGAAATTGGAGAGAACATTTGATATTAAATTTATGAAAAGTGTAGATCATGGTAGGATAAGAATCTAGCCTTAGTTCATTTTTAAAACCTTTGGACAATATCAAACACTAGATTTTTGGCTTTTCAATCTATAGAATAAACTGACTACATATGAGTAATTTAACAAAGACATTATTTAGCTCTGAGTCAGATAAAATTTTCTAGCTAATACTGAAGTGAATGCAAATATAATTTATTTTTCCAAAAAATAAACTTGAAACATCTCATGCCCTTAGTCTACAGAACCCAGTGACATAATCACTTGAGAAAATATTCATGAATTGACTGATTGTTCAATCATATACTGTTGTATTCAAATACATGCAAGGTTCTATATTGCTTTCATATATTATCCTCTATATGGTTTCTCAGTTCCAGGTAACATAGTGTCTTATGTAGCATCAGATTTCAGCAGGTAATAGATAGTAGGAAATTATTTTCTCTATTCATCTGTAAACATTTTCAAAAACATACTTCATCCTATATTGCTATTCATGGCAAGTTTCTACATTGTTGCATCTGATGAGAAGTCCTTAGATTTATCAATCTTCTATTTAATTTAGATTATTTCTAGTACTCTGGTAGTGTGTATTTTTCTGATCTGCTTGCATTTTATCAGACAATTCTTTACATATAGATGGAGCTAAGGGATAATTCAAACTAAAATTTTCTCGAAATTTCTTTCTTATGCTTATCCTAAGAGACTTAGTGAGGGAAGGTTCTTAGTTTTTAAGCTGAGACCTGTTCGTACCAATATTTCTACACTAAAGCTGCTTTGCCATTCTCAAGTGGTAGATTTATTTATGTGTTTCAATGAGCTTAACCCCATCAAAGGCGCACACACTGGGTTGTCTTTATCTAAGCTCTTGGGGCAGATAGTGCAGTTCTTCTCTGTCCCTGTTCCTGTCTCTTTTTTTACGGCAAACATATTAAGCTTGGCTTCCTTCAAAGCCTACTCTTTGGCTCTTTAAAACAGCAGACTCCTGAAAATGAAAAGCCTTTCATTTTAAGGTTATTGTCCCTGCTTTCAGCGTAAAAATCAAATTTGGAACACAAAACCAATCGTTCTGTTTGAATACATTTTGGTCTTTACTTCATGTTCTTGAAAGCAATGAATATTGTTGATCCAATTGCAGGAGATGGAAGGTGGAGGAGGGAAATAAATAAATTTTTGAGTGAAAACTTGGTTTATAGGCCCAAATTTTAATACAACACATCATTATTTGCACAATTCTCTCTCTCTATTTAAAACATAATCACATGCAGAGAGCTTTGCAAATTTTAGGGGCAGGCATCATGACACAATTGAGAAAATAGAACATAGCCAGCATGCCAAAGTTTGCCTGCATTCCTAAAGTTATGCCCAACTACTATGATTTCTAACGGATTAGTCCACAGAGTAGTGTTGCTTTTATTTGAATTTTAAATTAAAAAAAATTAAATATGTATTTAGGGGATACGAGTGCAGATTTCTTACATGCAATTGCATAACAGTGAAATCTGAGTTTTTAGTGTACCCATCACCTGAATAGTGAACTCTATACCTAATAGGAAACTTTTCAAACCTCACCCCTCTTCAAAGCTCCCATCTTTGGCAGTCTCCAATGTCTGTTTTTGCACTCTGTATGTCTCTGTGTACTCACTGTTTAGCTCCCACTTATAAGTGAGAACATTAAGTATTTAACTCTGTTGCTGAGGTATTTCATTTAGGATAACGGCCTCCAGCTCTACCCATGTTGCCTCAAAAGACGTAATGTCATTCTTTTCTATGGCTGAGTAGTATTCCATGGTATGTGCTTGTGGTGTGTGTGTGTGTGTGTGTGTGTGTGTGTGTGTGTGTGTATATATATGTATATATATGAAATACAATTTACAATTGTATTTTGGTGCTGAAATACAATTTTAGCACTACTCATGTTTATTGCTAAGCATTTGTATAAATTACCTTCTATGATAATTAATTAACTTGTGCTTATTCTGGACCAATACACGAACAAGTGTAGCTCCACATTGTATTCATTCACACACACACATGGTTGTGATATATATGCCAGTGTGAGAGATATATCTATATACACACACACACAGATATCTATCTATCTATCTATCTATCTATCTATCTATCTATCTATCTATATATATCACATTTTCTTTTTCTAATCTTCCACTGATGCTTAGACTGATTCAATATATTTGCTATTATGAATAGTATGATAATAAACATACAAGTTTTTTTTTGATATAATTATTTCCTTCTCTTTGGGTGTATACCCAGTAGTGGTATTGGTGAATCTAAGGATAGTTCAATTTTTAGTTCTCTGAGAAATCTCCATACTGTTTTCCATAAGGTTGCATTAATTCACATTCTTACCAACAGTGCATAGGTGTCCCCATTCCTCTGATTCCTTGCCAACATCTGTTGTGTTTTGACTTTTTAATAATAGCCATTCTGATGGGTGTAAGTTGGTATCACATTGTGATTGTAATTTGCATTTTTCTGAGATCAGTGACCTTGAGTATTTTTTCATATGTTTCTTGGCCACTTATCTGTTCACTTTTTAATGGGGCTATTTTGCGGTTATTGTTGTTTTGAGTTCCTTGTAGATTGCAGATATTAGTCCTTTGTTAGATGCATAGTTTGCAATTTTTTTCCGTTGTGTAGGGCATCTGTTTATGCTCTTGTTTCTTTTGCTGTGCAGAAACATTTTAATTTTCTAGTCCCATTGGTCTTTTTTTTTTTCACTGACATTTGCTTTTAAAGACTTGGTCACAAATTCCTTGCCTAGGTAAATATCCAGAGGAGTCTTTCCTGAAATTTTTATAGTTTCATGTCTTTTATTTAGGTTTTTAATCCATCTTGTGTTAATCTTTGTATATTGAAGGAGGTGAATCTCCAGCTTTATTCTCTGAATGTGTCTATCCAATTTTTCCAGCACTGTTTACTGAATTGCTCTTTCCACAGTATATATTTTTTGTTGACTTTGTCAATGAACAGTTGGCTATTGGTATGCGGCTATATTTTTGGGTTCTCTATTCTGTTCTATTGATCTTTGAGTCTATCTTTATACCAGTATTATGTTGTTGTGGCTACTATAGTCTTGTAATATAATTTGAAGTCAGGCAATGTGAAGTCTTCAGCTTTTTTGATTTTGCTTAGAATTGCTTTGACTTTTAGGCTCCTTTTCATTTCCATATGAATTTTAGGATTTTTTTCCTAATTCTGTGAAAAATGACATTGGTAATTTGGTAGAAATTCCATTGAAACTGTAGTATCATGATTTTAATGATAGCGATTCTTCCCATCCATGAGCATGAGATGTTCTTTTATTTGTTTGTGTCATCTGCAGTTCCTTTTATCTGGTTTTGTAGTTCTCCTTATAAAGATTTGTCACCTCCTTGGTTAAGTATATTTCTAGCGTTTTGTTTTTTTGTAGCATTATATATGAAATTGTCTTCTTGATTTGGTACTCAGCAAGATTATTTGTATATAAAAATCCTAATTTCTGTACATTAATTTTGTATCCTCAAAATTTCCTGAATTCATTTATCAAATCTAAGATTTTTTCAGTGGAGTCTTTTGAGTTTTCTAGACATAAGACCTTATCAGTAACAAGAATAATTGACTTCCTGTTTTCCAATTTTGAAGCTTTTCATTTTGTTCTCTTACCTGATTGTTATGGCAAGGACTTCCAGTACTCTTATATGTTAAGTAAGAGTAGTAAAAGTGGGCATCCTTGTCTTGAGCCAGTTCTTAGGGATAATTTTACGCAGATTCATCATACTAAATATAGTCTTTGGGGTTTTGTTTCACTTGTTCAACATTATGTTTGTGTAAGATTCACTCATGTTGATGACTGTAGCTCTAGTTATGTCATTTTAATTTCTGTACATTATTTTATTGAGGAAACATACACTGATTAACAACTTTGGACCAATATTTAAGTTTCCTAGTTTGGGTCTTTTACGAGTAATGTTGCTATCAATATTTGTCATATATATCTTCTGGTACATATGTACATACAATTTGATTTGGAAATTGCTTCGTTTGAATTTTAATTTTTTTAGAGATGTAGTCTCTCTCTATCACCTGGATTGGAGTGCAGTGGCATGATCATAGGTTACCGTGTCTCTACCTCCTGGGCTCAAGTGATCCTCCCACTCAGCCTCTTGATTAGTTAGGACTGCATACCCATGCCACCACACCTGGCTTTCTTATTTTCAGTGTCACTAGAGGATTCCAAACAATTTCCCAAAAAAGGTTATACAATTTATTCTTCCTCAATAAATGTGTACGCACTATAGCTTTGCCAATATTTGATATTGTCAGATTTAGTTTTTTTGAGGGGCATTCTTGGAAGGAATCTTCTTCAAATAGTTACAAAGCAACTGTGAAACTCTTACAATTAACACTCTATTTAGTCAGTACTGAATATTTTCCACCTAAGATCAGGGAATAGTCAAGGATTTCAATATGTCATTTCAAATTTTACTGAAACTATTTAGCAAGTGTAGTAAAACAAAGAAAATAAATGAAAGACATTGTGAGAAAAGAAAAACTGTCCTATTTTGCAGAAAATGTTATAGAATTTATCAAAAAAAGCTACCAGAATTAAGTGAGTTTAGCAAGTTTATAGGAAATAAGGTCAGTATCCAAAAATGACTAGGAGTTCGTGGAGTTCACCTACATTCTTTCTCCCTCTCTCTCCCCCCACTTTTTTTTTTCATAGTGATTGTGTCTTACTCTGTTTTCTAGCCTGGAGTTCAGTGGTACAATCACAGCTCACTGCAGCCATGAGCTCCTGGACTAAGGCAATCTTCCTGTCTCAGGTTCCCAGGTAGCTAGGACTACAGGCACGTGCAACAACATTTGGCTACTTTTAAATATTTTTTTAGAGATGGGCCCTCACTGTGTTGCCAAGGCTAGTTTCAAATTCCTGGCTTCAAGAAATTCTTCCCCTTCATCCTCCCAAAGTGTTGGGATTACAGGCATGAGCCACTGCAAGTGACAGACTTTCCTTCTTAAAGAGTATTTTTATAGAGCATAGAATTTTAAATTGACACCTATTTTTCACCAACTCTATGAAACTGTGGGGAGAGTGAAAATAGTTAACTCAGGCCAGAAAGTACATTTTATCATCGACAATTTTTAGAATTTCCAATATATGGTGATAATAAAAAGCAGATTTGCTTTTATTCAGTTTTGTGATAGCTTTAAATACATTACACAGTTATTACCTGTACCTGGGCACAATATCCTCACCACCTTCTCTTGGCATTCTATTACTACGAATATATCATTCAATCACCTTCAGTTTTCAAAATTTTTGTGTAAAACTCAACTTGCATTCTCAATTATAAAATATGATTGTTTCTTCTTTGAACCTAAACAAAACCCCTTTTCCCATCTTGCTGGCTAGTTTATAGATTTTTCTTTTGTTTTATAATATATGTACTTTCAATTTTACATTTTTATTTTCATGAGGTTTTGAGGGGATTTTGAATGTAATTTATATAGTTCATTATTTAAAAAAAATTATTTATCTCTTCAGACCACAGTCCCATTTTTTAAAATTCTGATTTAAATGTATTTTAGGTGTTTTCTCACTTTATGTTTTTATTCCTTCTCATCTGTCTTCAATTCACCAATTTCTCATTACTTCTCAGATCTGGTGTTTCATCTACTCATTGAGTTTTAAATTATAATAATTGTACTTTTTCAGTTTTAGAATTTGAATGTAGTTATTTTTCAGATCTGGAATGTAATATTTGATTATTTCCTATTCTCACTTGAAGTATTCAATCTTGTATTTTCTTTCCTTCAACATATAAATCTTGGTTGTTTAATAATATGAATCTTGCAGTAACACAGCTGACCTGGAGAAGCCTCTGAGAGCCTTGGGAAGAGTTTTTCTCTTTGCAAAGGGCAGAGAGCCCTGGAATGGGTTTGCCCTAAGAGGGGTCTGAGAAGAAGTATGTGTATATATACATGTATATATGTATATATGCATTTATGTATATACACACTTACATATAAAAATGTCTCTAGATAGCCTGTTTATTTGTAATATCTTGTTCTCAAGAATGTATGCACACACACATATACCCATATTATACATAAATGAAAATCATTAAAAACTTTTTAAAAAAATATTTTGAGAGCACTCTTATGAAAAAACAAAATAAAAGTAGCTTACATTAACTAGAGGACCAAGAAAGTATATTGAATGGTGCTGAATTTAATATACAACTTTTAGAATGTGTTCAATTTTGATAAAATATTAAAGGTTATGGTAGTTGAAGCAAACAGTTAAATAAAACACAGAGAGCTGTTGCATGGAGGACTTGGAAAAAGATTTTTAATTTAAATGAGAATCTGTGGAAAGGTCTTGTTTCTTTTTTTATTTTTATTGTACTTTAGGCTCTGGGGTATATGTGCAGATCACACAAGATTGTTGCATAGGTACACACATGGCAATGTGGTTTGTTGCCTCCATCCCCGTCACCTGCATCTGACATTTCTCCCCATGTTATCCCTCCTCAACCTCCCCATCCCCCAACTCCGCCTCCCCTGGCCCCTACAACAGGCCCCAGTGTGTGATGCTACCCTCCCTGTGTCCATGTGTTCTCATTGTTCAACACCCTCCTATGAGTGAGAACATGCGGTATTTGATTTTCTGTTCTTGTGTCAGTTTGCTGAGAATGATGGTTTCTGGATTGATCTATGTCCCTACAAAGGACACAAACTCATCGTTTTTTATAGCTGCATAGTATTCCATGCTGTGTATGTGCTGCATTTTCCTTGTCCAGTCTATTGTCGATGGGCATTTGGGTTGGTTCCAGGTCTCTGCTCTCTGCTATTGTAAACAGTGCCGCAATGAACATATGGGTGCATGTGTCTTTATAATAGAATGATTTATAATCCTTTGGCTATACACCCAGCAATAGGATTGCTGTGTCAAATGGGTTTTCTATTTCTAGGTCCTTGAGGAATCACCACACTGTCTTCCACAATGGTTGAACTAATTTACACTCCTACAAACAGTGTAAAAGTGTTCCTATTTCTCCACGTCCTCTCCAGCATCTGTTGTCTCCAGATTTTTTTAATGATCACCATTCTAACTGGCATGAGATGGTATTTCAATGTGGTTTTGGTTTGCATTTCTCTAATGACCAATGATGATGAACATTTTTTCATATGTTTGTTGGCCTCATAAATGTCTTCTTTTGAAAAGTGTCTGTTCATATCCTTCGCCCACTTTTGGATGGGTTTGTTTGTTTTTCTCTTGTAAATCTGTTTTAGTTCTCTGCAGATTCTGGATATTAGCCCTTTATCAGATAGGTAGATTGCAAAAATTTTTTCCCATTCTGTTGGTTGCTGGTTCACTCTAATGATTATTGGTTTTGCTGTACAGAAGCTCTGGAGTTTAATTAGGTCCCATTTGTCTATTTTGGCTTTTGTTGCCAATGCTTTTGGTGTTTTAATCATGAAGTCCTTGCCTATGCCTATGTCCTGAATGGTTTTGCATAGGTTTTCTTCTAGGGTTTTTATGGTGTTAGGTCTTGTGTTTAAGTCTTTAATCTATCTGGAGTTAATTCTAGTGTAAGGTGTCAGGAATGGGTCCAGTTTCTGCTTTCTGCACACTGCTATCCAGTTTCCCAACACCATTTATTAAACAGGGAATCCTTTCCCCATTGCTTATTATTGTCAGGTTTGTCAAAGATCAGATGGTTGTAGATGTGTGGCACTGCCTCCAGGGCCTCTGTTCTGTTCCATTGGTCTATATCTCTGTTTTGGTACCAGTACCATGCTATTTTGATTACTGTAGCCTTGTAGTATAGTTTGAAATCAAGTAGTGTGATGCCTCCGGCTTTATTCTTTTTGCTTAGGATTGTCTTGGCTTTGCAGGCTCTCTTTTGGTTCCATATGAAGTTTAAGGTGGTTTTTTCCAGTTCTGTGAAGAAGGTCATTGGTAGCTTGATGGGGATAGTGTTGAATCTATAAATTACTTTGGTCAGTATGGCCATTTTCATGATATTGATTCTTCCTAATCATGAGCATGGAATGTTTCTCCATCTGTTTGTGTCCTCTGTTATCTCCTTGAGCAGTGGTTTGTAGTTCTCCTTGAAGAGGTCCTTTACATCCTTTGTTACTTGTATTCCCAGGTATTTTATTCTCTTTGTAGCAATTGTGAATGGGAGTTTGCTCATGATTTGGTTCTCTGTTAGTCTGTTATTGGTGTATAGAAATGCTTGTGATTTCTGTGCATTGTTTTTGTATCCTGAGACTTTCCTGAAGTTACTTATCACTTTCAGGATATTTTGGGCTGAGATGATGGGGTCTTCCAGATAAACAATCATGTTGTCTGCAAATAGAGACAATTTCACTTCCTCTTTTCCTAATTGAATACCCTTGAATTTTTTTTTATTGCCTAATTGCTCTGGCTAGAACTTCCAATACTATATTGCATAAGAGTGGAGAGAAAGGGCATCCTAAGATGTTTCCTTTATACAAAATAGGCATCTACTTTGCATATGTTAGATCAATTAAGTTGAATTTATAGAACAGGAGAAAGCATCATAGTGTTGTAACCAAATGCAAGTCCAGTTGCTTGCCACTTGCAGAGTCTAGTTAACAAGAGCGAGGTCTAGTAGACACAAAGTGACCTTATTCCAGTAGTTGAGGGGAGATAGCACAGGCACCTGCCTTGAGGGCACCACTTCAGCTTTCAGGGCAGAAAGCAGGGGCTTTAAAGGGGAATTTAGCATGAGTAGCACGCAGGGGAGTGAGGATGTGTTGGGTCTATGTGACTTGTTCAATATCTTTTTAACTGGGTGGTGTGGTGGTGCCATCATGGGCAAAGCTAGGCTGTAAATTAACCCTTGTCTGGAGGCAATCTCTCAGTAGGGGAGATAGTTCCGGAAGTGCCTGGTTTGTTTCAAGGTTCCACCCCTGGAACTTCTGAATAAACACACAGATAAACTTTCAGTGCAGGAAGTTCCTAGTGGAGTGAAGGTAAAGGTTTTCATTGCATTTCTGAAGAGCTAAGTAAAAGGTGAACAAACAGAGAAAACAAAAAGAGATTGAAGATAATTTTTAGGAAAATGGGGTATTTGGTTACCGTAGAAAGAGTAGAGCTGGTTGTAGTACCATTTTTGCCACTGACCTTACCTTGAACAAGGAAGTTAACCTCAGAAGTCCCACTGGCTCATATGTTCTACAGTTTTATGAATTTGTAAGTGGAAGTAAATGATATATCTACTCTCCAATGAAATCAATGAAAGGACAAAAGCATAAAAATAAACAAAAGAGGGGAGAGAGATCCAAGATGGCTGATAAACAACAGCTCAGGATTGAAGGTCCCAGTGAAAGCGCAGAGAGCGAGTGGACGCCACACTTTCAGACGAATTTTTGTTGCCCACAGACTGGGAGATTCCCGGCGGAGGAGCCACACGGGTCGCCAGCGCGACTTTTTTGGCCGGCACGGTTGTTTTGCCAGCGCCCTGGCACGGAGCTTCTCAGCGCGGAGTATACGGGACGGGGTGCCCTTTGAGTCCAGCTCGGCTGGTCCCACCCCCACAAGGAGAACAGCAATTGGAAGCGCTGAGGACTGAGAGTTTCACAGTAAGCACAGCTGAACCCGGGAAGGCCTAGC